>WEDG01003628.1:0-66143 GCA_017591395.1 Schistocephalus solidus | reverse complement strand
TGAACAAAATCTGGGGTATACATTGTGACAATCTGGTGGAAAAGCAGCAAAATTATTGGAGCCTCTCGGGTGAAGACGGTCTGAAAGAATTTTTGAAAGAAGAGATGATTTAACCTGGTCATCGGTCTCCAGTTTTCCGTCTGCAAACCTAAGGGCAGGAATCATTTCCTGAATTACTCTTTGTACTCCGTTTTCTAGCCATATAACATTTTGGGGTGTTCCAGCGATGCAGTATGTTTAGTTCGAACTTTCTCCACAGCTTAGTTGCATCACATTTACAAAACGTTGCGTTGCTGCTCATATTCCCGTAAGTGAGCATCGGAGCTGGATTTTTGTAACGCTTCCAGAAGCGATTTCTTTTTGAAAGTGGCCTGCAAGTTTGCGTTTATCCACTTTGGGTGGTTTGTTGTTTATCTTTTCCCGAGAGGACAGTTGAGGGTTAACGGTCCTTTTTCAATAACTAGCTCAATGTCACCCAATCTTTATTGGTTCCGCTATGTAGTTCTGTTTCCCAGGATATCTGTGACATTTGTCTTCTCATAAATGAGTAGTCCCAATTCCAAATGTTTCTTTCCCAATTATCGGGTAAATTGGGTTTGGAAAACAGTGATTACTCGAGGTACAGCGTAATGTGATCACTTGACCCTAATGGCGGTCGATCCTGTAGGTCTAGCACATTGTCCATATCTCGTATAAAAATCAGGTCAAGACAGTTTGACTGTTGTCCTTCTCTCATCCGTGTTCCAAAGGTGACGTTCTGACGGAGAAGTTTGTCTCTTGCCCATTGCAATAGTTTTTGGTTGAAGTTATCTGGCATTCCTTGTGCAGTCCATGTTTTCCAGTCAATACCAGGAGCGTTAAAATCCCCAACAATAAGGACATCTTTCCTCTCGCTTGTTTTGTAGAGTTCCGTTATGAGAATGAGATCCTGATCGGAAGTCTGATAGGGCGAATGGTACAAAACCGATATCGTCAGTGGTCTCGAATACTAAGCCGATAAAGTAACGCTTATGAATTCCACATCGCGTAATGCAATGTGTATGTCAGCAATAGCGGTCATCTTGCTAGTGACATAAACTATGACTCCTCCTCCTCGACTTGGTTTATCTCTCCTGAAGGGCTGATATCCTCTGAGTGATATTTCAGAATCAGTAATGTTTGCAGTGAGCCACCTTTCAGTGAAAGTCATAACGTTTAGTTTAATTTCATCCACTACGTTTCGTAGGTCGTCCATCCTGTTGCGGAGATGTCTTTCAATGCTCGAGTCGTCGGGGGGACCCAGCCTTCAGTGTAACAGGTTTTGGCCTCAGGAAGGACACATTAATCTGGATTATTTGTCCGTCTTTGATTTTCAGCCGTTTATCCCCTCTACCAATTCTCTCCCTCAATTTTCTCCGTAGTTTCCTCATTTCAGCCGTTCCCTTGGCTCGTAGTCCGGCTGAAAAACACTTGTTTGTGCGATCACCGTCCTGGACCAGATGGCGTCCCGATCAGCGTTCTAAAGGCGGATGCAAAATGATATATTTCCGTCACTTCTGTATAAGATATTCAATCTTGCTCTTGAAAGTGAAACCTTCCTATTTTATGGAAGGAATCGCACATTTTGCCTATACCCAAACACGGCAGAACTACGTCATTTGACGACTTTAGGCCATTAAATACACTGCCAGCAGCTTCGAAGATATTAGAAACCTTGATTAAAGACAAGTTGATGCGTCACCTAACAGAGAATAACCTACTTAATGCGGCTCAGCATGGGTTTCTCGAAAAAGATCTTGTGACACCTGCCAGATCTCTTACTTTTGATCATGTGCTACAATCTAGAGATAGTGGTTTTGCAATTAACACCGTTTATTTCGACTTCACGAAGGCTTTTGATCGTGTTGACAATGATCTCCTACTAATAAAAACTTGCCTTCTTCGGCATAGGTAACAAGCTTCTGAACTTAATATCCTCCTATTTGAATGATCGCGCACAACGGGTAAAAATTTCCGATGTTATCTCCAACCCCACGCACGTGAGGGTGGAATTATTCAAGAGTAGTGTACTCGGCCCGCTTCTATTTTGCCTTTTTGTGAACGATGTTCCTGATTGTTTTTCAGTATGGTAGGCCCTTTATGTACGCTGATGATTTAAAAGTTGCCTATCGATATAAACCGGTCGATCGCCACATTGTGCTTGAGCTCTTAAAAAGGATCTTCAAGCCTTCGCTCAGTGGTGTCACACATGGCGCCTTTTCGCTCTCTTGGCACAAATGCTCCGTTATGGTTAGTTGTTACAACCATCAGCCTCATCTAAGCATAGACGGTCATGACTTAAATGTGCCCGGGTTTATAACGGATCTGGGCATATCATATTCTAGTAGTCTTAATCTGTCAGAGCACTGCGCCCTGATTGTCTCTAAAGCACGCCAAACCACTGAGTTTATTCTCAGAAATTTTAAAACCCTCAATATTAGGACAAGCCTTTATGCAATGTATGTCAGACCTAGTCTGGAATACTGCTCGTTTCTATTTAGCCTTCTGCACGCGAGTGAACGAGGAAGATAGAATCAGTCCAGCACTTCTTTACTAAAAGAGTTATTACTTCAGAGCACAGAAACCTGTCCTACCAACAACGCTGTGAGCTTACAAGCCTCGACCCGTTGTGGCTTCGCAGATTACAGAAGGGACTATTTTTACTGTTCAAGATTTTAAACTGTTTTACCTTTAACCCCCTTACATCCCTGAGGCAGTTCGACCACTGTCGGCGCACCAATCATAGAGATGTATTCTTATTTCTTTCCTTTGGCACGCACCGTTAAATACCGTCAGTTTTTCGGTAAACGCTATAGCAATCTGGAATAAAACTACCCAGAAGTATTAAAATTCAGCAAAACTATCCTTTGTTTACGAGAGTTGTCACTAGTTTTCTACATTCAGGGACACATTCCGCGAATTTTGGGTGCTGATTCTCTGGAAGCTCTTTTTCCGTTCTGATGGCGTCCACGGACTCTGAATCCTATGCCGGACTTCATGCTGAAGGCAATATTGCTGGCTCTGCAGTCTGTAATCGGGTTATTCCTCAGTCTACAGCTAGCAGCCGCTCGCCGGCATACTTGCTGCTAGTACAGAAGACCAGATCCACAACACCGAAAGGAGAAGTACTACACTGTGCACCTGTGTCAACACTTCCCTGTCCTAAACTTTAATCTGTTCAACAAGCTGCAGTTTTTTCTCCTGAAAATACTTTAAAGAACGATCTGGCGTTTTTTTCACTGTCAGCTGGACCCCCTGCTGTATATATCCCTTTTGACCTTGCCTGTAAACAGGCAATAAATAAATAAATAAATACTACTCATTTCTGCTGTTCATATGGATGCTCACATAGTGCAGCAATTATCCACTTTGTATTTATTTAAACCACGGTAGTAAGTTTGTGATGATTGGGCATCTGGGGCTTTCAGTCATTGAGCCGAATCGTTGCTTGGTTGCATCTAGTAGTCACAACAGTGCTATGCATATGCAACCAGTTGTTAAGGCCTGAGCAGCTTGATGTCCGTGAATCCGTCTTAAGTGCCGAAACCGACTGATTTTCCATTTCAAAGTAGTTTACCCTGTATTCCTACGGGTGACTTAGTCAAAAAACTGGGTCAAGTCCGCCTTGTTCCCATTGCACGCAAAATACACCGGTTTCAGTTGTTCAATATACGAAGCTTACTTATAACCCAGGCAAGTCTAAGTATGCTCCTAAGTCAAGTTCCAACATGAAAAAACATCAATTCAGCTGGGAAACCTGCTAAAGTTACAAAATGTACTACTTCTCTATATTAAAGCTTCATTTAAGCACTTCCCATTTGATCTAGATGTTACGTCATTCTCGGGTAATTACGGCTTCGCATCCATTATCCTGTCGCCCCGGCAAAAAGCGATTCTCGGATGTATTAACAACCCGCCTACTTCATCATCCGATTATGATGCAAAACTTTGTGAAATTTTAAATTGATTTCGGAGTCGAATTTTAACATTAAAATAATCGCTGATGATTTTGACTTTTCCTGAAATTGACTGGATTTCAAACTTTTGTCCACCAAGATTTCAGCCTTTCCTCGATACCATTAATTTTTCTTATTGGTCCCAGCTTGTCCGTTCTTCAACGAGAGATAAGCATATTTTAGACCTGATTTTCACAGACGACATTGCTCCCCTCTTCGTTGATTTTCTGCAGGGCGCTTTCCAAAGTGACCATACACTAATTCACTGTTGCCTTCCGATTGTTTCATCGAAAAAGGCTAGTGCCGTTTGTACCTATCATGCTTTTGACCTCGCATATATGAGCTTATTTAGTAACTTTTTGGACTCATTGGACTGGCAGCATCTTTCCTCCATGAACGGCGCAGCAAGTAAATAAATAAATAAATAAATAAATTGTATATTTAAGGCCCAGAGAGCCCCGTCATTTCAAACTTAGTATCGCGGTATAAATAAATACAAAGTGGATAATTGCTGCTCTATGTGAGCAGCCATATTAACAGCAGAAATTAACATTATGGTAGGCATATCCGATTCAGAACGATTTGCCATTTTTAAAACAATAGACAACAATCTTTAAATTAAACGGTGAACTAGAAAAAAAGCAGTAAAAAAAAACTCCTACGGTAAATTGGAGGCGGAGTTCAGCGAGCCGCCAATTTTAAAAAAAAGTAGGAGAAAAAAACTGCTTCACTAAAACATTAATAGCTAGATGCAATGGGGGTAGATCTGTGATGATGCTGACAACGTATGAGGGTTCGGAACGCTCCTTGTCGTGTGAGAGATAATATAGCAGTCAGAGCTACTGTTTGTTTCCACCAGTGGAGGTGTGAGAGGACGGACTCATCGTGGACACCAGGGTCAAAAACGAAGACGGGACAGTAGAGGTCATGAGATCATCATTGAGATGCGACCTTGCCGACTGCATAGTCCCCCAATCAAAGAAGCAAAAGTATCGGAACCCGCCTTGATCCTCAACTGAACCTGGAGACCATCGTCGGGGTTGCAAAAAGCGGAGGAAAGTACCAAGGTTGCCAAGACTTGGCGATGCTAGTTTAAAAATGAGGGGGGCAAAAAGTAAATGCAAAGATTGACTCTGCAGAGGATGATGGATATATAATAAGAGACCATTATAATATCAAGGGAACTGCCTCAAATACCAGGAGGACCCTTTTCGAAATCCAAAAAGTTGCGAGTTAGGGAAGGAAACAGACAATAAGGACTTTATATCTTCCGAAGTTAAATGTTTGCGTAACTTTGTTTTGAAAAATAGCTAATGTGGACGACAACCTAATTTGCAGTGGAAGATTATTCCAGATGAAAGCATATTTGGAGGCAAAAAACTGAGACCGGTTAGTTGTGGAGCTAAGGGGTGGTGAAATGATCATGGAGGAATTACGAGTGGCATAGGGTCGATCTACCGGAAAGAGAGATGTCAGCAACACCCGGTATTCCCAGCCGGTCACCCATGCAAGTACTAACCGGGCCCAACGTAGCTTAACTTCGGTGATCGGACGAGAACCGGTGCTTTCTACGTGGTATGGTCGCTGACAGTCGCTGAAGTCTTTGTGACTTCATGTCAGTTGTTTCAAATAACATCCGGGAGGCTGTGCCAACCAAAATAGTCAAGCCCTACGTTTCGGAATCCACCGTGTCTTACTTTCTTTTGCCAAGACTAAAGAAATTGAGGAAGCAGATTCACAGGCAAAGCGTGGGTGCCATTCTTGTTGCTAATCTGACTAATTGAGACATGTTTGAGAAGTAAATCGTGTTTAACAAGCTCACATAATTTTGGTGGAGAAGCATTTGCATGCCAGTCGATGTCTGGACAAGTAAAATCGCTTACGATCATTTCGACATCAAACGGAGCTTCTGCAAATTTTTTAAAGACACCACAGATCTGGTTTTCATTGCTGAAATAACAAGGAGGATTATAGGCACATCCAATTATGGCTTTTTTGTGCAGAAGAATTACTGAAATTCAGCAAATATTTCCGAATAACGAAGAAATTATTAGCAGTCCTGTCCATATAAACCAATATTATCTTAAGCAAGCGTTGAGTCAAAAATAAGGGTGTGAGTGCAAGATTTTGTGATGCAGAAAACATCTGGATCACACTCAAAAGCTGCAGTCCTTAGCTCAGTCATCTTTTTAATTACTGATCTCGGCAAAGTTGACCTCATCAGCCTCATCAGACTTCTTCAGACAGCCTCTTAGCCTCTTCAAAGATTTGTTGGATCAAAGGTAGGACGGAAGTGTCGTTTTGTTTTTGAAAAAGAAGGGAGAGTCTACGCAGTCTATGGCGGAATGATAAAGGGAGGTAGACTTCATCCTTGACCTTAATTATTTTCGTACGGGGAACAAAACTAGAAATGAATGGACCTAGAACTTGGTGCAAAGTATTAGTACAACCATTCACATCCGAACAAACAAAGAAGTTCGTCCAATCATGGGAAAATAGATGTGTTAGCAATTCCCCCATATTTGCCGATCTGAAATCACGGAAAACTATATTTTTTGGGAACCGTTTCATAAGCCTCCAGTTTTAGTTTAGAAAGAACTAAAGCATGGTCAGAACTCGCAAGTGGGTCTAAAGGTGACACTGACAATGGCTGACAATATCTAGATTAAATAAGCTCACGCATGTTTGATCCTTGGGTGGGAAAATTAACTACCTTTCCCACATGCCTATATCCATTACCTCATATGGGTCTTCGAAATTAACAGGACCAGACGGTGGAAACCAATGAACTTCCGGAAGATTTAAGTCACCTGAAATCAAGCATTACTTCAGATTGAAGTCAGCTGCCTCTTGAAATGCCTGCGAGAGACAAAGATCGTAATCCTCACTGGCATTAGGTGGGCGATAGACACTACCAAAGAGTAAAGGTTATTTATCTTTTAGAACAACTTGGAGTCAACAGCTCTCTTCAACCGCGATTAATTGTCTATGTTCCAACGGCAGAAATGTAAGTGGTTGCTTAACAAAGATACAGCTTCCTCCACCACGGCCATCGTGTCGATCACTCCGAATGTAATTGTAGCCTAGAATAGAGAGTTTGGAGTTGGATACACAGGGTGTAGCCCCCGTCTAGGTAACTATTTCAATGTCGGGGTGGTGGACGAAAACCAGAGTTTAGATCAAAGGCATCTTTATAAGCCGTGACCTGGCATTTACGACAAATATTTTAAGCGGGACATTTAGGCTGTCAGAGAGACAGCCTTCGGCCAAAGAAATGTTCTTTTTACTTGAACTATTTGTCCATCTCTTATTTGGCGATGTGCCTCGCCATTGGTACTTCGTAATTCCAGTTATATTATTTATTGTCTCATTTTCATTCACTCTTTCAGCCCATATTCCGGTTGAAAATAAACTTCAGAATTCAGACTGCGTAGGGTTGATTTTCTCTGTAGCAGGAGCTGTGCCAAGATGATTTTTACAGGTCTTGGTTGAGGATTTGAATCGGATGCTGACAGAGCGTGCCCTATTTAATTTGCCTTGAGAATGTGTTTGAGCTCGCCATCTGTCAGCAATGTTTTTGCATACAATTAAAGGGGAACCAAGTCATTTTTAACTCGCTCCTTTGGAATTATTGACGCTGACTCTGGCACCCCTTTTATGACTACATTATGTTTTCGACTCAATCTAGCGCCCGTTTGCAACTCAGATCTTTCAACTGAGTGAGTACTTGTATCCGGTTCACTTGGTCCGATAGGTCCAGATGAACTGGCTATTGGGCTGGCTGGACCAAAATCCGTGAATGACTTGGTCTTCTTAGACCTTGTCCTCTTTGGCTTTACAAACTCACCAACCTTTTCAACAACGCATGCTGATGCAACGTCCAGCAGCAATGTAGCGCTAGGTTGTTAGGCCAGATTATTGCTAATGCTGCCTGAGCTAAGCGATGATGTTGTGGATTAAGGACTAGATGGGATCAAATTTTTTTCTACGATGTCCACGCATGACCTAACAGAAGTCCTCCGCGATTTAAATCTACAAAAGAAAATTATATTCAATACTGATTTTTCCGCGGTCCCACACGTTATTCAAAATTGATTTAAAAATGACGACAGCAGCTTAAGGATCCATCCATAAGTTCTATATCGGCCCATTTAAGCATCGCATAAATATTTGAGTTAGCTAAATAAATGAGGTTCACGTGAGAAAGGCGTTTGGAGTCTCAAGCAAATGGCGAAGCTAATACTTCCAGATCAGTTGCTCAAGTGTTCCGCCTGCGTTCTTCCACTGAATATCACAAAGTCATTTCAACCTTACCCGATTGGAATAATGATTTCATTACAGAGGATTTGGACAAAGCAAAATTGCCAAAAATTTTACCCTTGAAACCAATCCCATCCCTTCAATCCCGCTGACATCTCAAGAGTTGCTCACTGCAATTAATTTGGTTCCTACAAATATTCAGAAGCAGATAAGTTGACTTAATCCACCACACTCAGTGGAACCAAAAACATCCCATATTCCTTTATTAAACAGCTAAGTTATTTTCCCCTTTGCTAAGCTAAGTGTTATCATTTTTCCTCAAGAACGGTTTCTTTCTTAATTATTGGAAAAACTCCATTATTATTTCTGTATTTAAATCTGGCTCACGCTCGAATGTTCACAATTATCGCGGTGTTCCTAAAACGCCTTCTCTTGCTAAGCACTTTGATAAACAAATTGCCCTAAATATTACACATTTTTTCATAACCAATCCACTTCTTATCTCCTCCCAATACGGCTACCTACCCGATAGTTCTTGTAAAACACGTCACCTCTTTTATAAATCTATTAACATCGCTTCATAATGATCATCTATCTGCGGTTGTAATCTATTTTGATCACGGTATGGCCTTTGATAAACTGCTTTACAGGAGACTCATAGTGAAGTTTGAAGCTTAAGGACTTCGTTGTCGCCTTACTGATTTCATTAAGTCATATCTAACTAATCGGAAACAAAACGTCATAGTGGCGACTTCATTTTCAGTGGAGACACCCTATTGTAAGTGGTGTCCTTTAATGTACGTTGCTATGTCCGGTTTATTGCTTAACAATAATGATATTTCATCTTCAGTTAAACACGCTCGCTCTTCTATTTATGTGGACGATCTTAAATGCGTATATTCCTTCTCCAAATGTACGACCAAATGATTCTTAGAAGAAATCCATGCCGACTTGCATGATCTTTCCGCGTGGAGCTCAAGATGGCAAATGGAATCATCATCTTTTAAGTATTGTTTCTTGTGCTTTGGACTTGACACGCTACCACACCGAGTTATTTATGAAGGAAACCGCTTTGAATAAATGTTCCACCGTCAAGGAGTTAGCTTTAAGCTACACCAATAATTTAGATCTATCGGCTCCTGTTGAAAGAATTACAGCCAAGGCTGCCCAGATTTGTGGCTTTATTTCTTATAAATTTTATCTCCCTGAACTTAAACTAAGATATCGTCGAATTTTTGTCCTTCCCATTCTTGAATATTGCTGCCCATTCTTTAGTTTAATGAACGAATCTATCCGTTCTAAAATTGACAGGGTCCAAAGAAATTTTACTCGGAAACTCTTATCTCCAACACTTTCAGCTACCTCCTACTCGAATAGGTGCCAGCTAACTACTCTAAAATTTCGATGGGTTTGGAGACTGAAAGTTAAGCTTCTGCCTCCTTTTCCGCCTTTATAATTGTTCCAATATTCTTTGAATTTCAGCCCTTTCCACCCTCGGTCGTGCGTTCAACCTACGTACTTCTTCACTTATTATACCTCCTACTATACCCACAACAGCGAACCTCTCTCTGTTCTTTGCTTCCAGGTATTTCTTTCGTTGGCATAGCCTGCCAATCAATTTATGGTTATAAAATAACCTGTCTACTTTTAAGCGAAGACTGCACATCTCTCTTAACACTGATTCAGCTAACATTTATTTTCCTCATCCTGTTCGAGCAGCTTTCTCCATGATCCCGAGAAAGGACCATCGGAATTTAGGAGTCCATCTCAAAATTACCTCTTCCATGTATCGTTCCCCCACGAACTATGATATCGTAAGAACCCATGCCTCCATAAAATGATCGCCAAACAAACGTTTAATAGTGTGCACTCATTTTTACACACCTCCGTTTTGTTTGCCGATAACCATCATCAGAATTACAATCTGAATACTGAGCTGTGCAGGCCTCAGATTCATCACCTATTCTCACCCACACTAGCGTCCCTGAGTGCACTATGCTGATTTCTTCTTAGTCAATTACCGGATCTCCCATTATTCTTTCGTAGTACGCTCAGAAGCAACCTAACATGCTGCTTCATATGCCCTCGCGGATCAGTTTTGTTTGTCCTGCATCTATTTTTTAAAAAAAGATGATTTCACAGCCGGTTTTAATCCACTCTTAATTTTGACCATTATTTGGAAATATTGACGACTCCAATCATTTCCTTGGTCTTAGCGGTTCTTTTCTTTCTTGACCCTTTGCAAACGGCTACAACCTCATCTTCTATTGCATCTGCCGCGCCTTCAGGCGATGGTGCTTGCGGCCCTATCCTTCTCCGCAGTGTTCACCCTACAAGGACGGCTGACGATAATTTTGGGTTCTTTTTTCAGTGGTTTGAGAAATCAGCAATTAAAGTACCATGGTCGCTTCTCTGGCATTTCTACCATGACCTTCACGATCTCTACACACCTTTCCTCGTTAGACTATAAGCGTGAGGATGATGCCTGCGAAGGTGTCCTTTGTCTAGCATCCTTAACGGTTATGCTTATAGCTAGTCGATACGCATTGTGATCATACCTGCGGTGGTGAAAAGTAGCTCCTGTCGTAACATGAGTTACCCCACGAAAAGGAGCGTTTTTGAACCCTCATGCGCTCTCATCGGCATGCCTGTCCTACCTAATGCGTATGTTTTTCTCCCAAGAGTGACAGATTTTGTCTCCTTTAAAACCCACAAACCCCATTCAGCATATGCCTTTTCCATAAAAATTCCCAAGATATTGTTTTTCACTGTCTACTTTTTTATCGATTATTTTGAACACACTGATTTGTGTCATTTGTAATCGACAAGAAGCTGACCTACTATTCATAACTTAGCTGTACACGATTTCGAGCTCTTTTTAATTTTTTTTCCAATGACAGTGCCCTTCTGGGTACTCAAATAAAACACCTATTTATCTATACTTGTGGTCCATTTTTTGATCATCGCCAGAGGAATGGTGGCTGCTGGGACAGTTAATTAGATGTGGGTGCTCTGAATTAATCGGCTTTCGGCCACGGAAATTGCTGTGTCTGTATAAATTTATTTTGAGCGCACAGGACCGGTTTGCGTAGCCTGATTGCAGCTGCTTCTGTCGTAGCCAACAGACGCTGTTCAAGGGATGTTTAATAGGTTGAGGAGAACCTTCTAAATTACCCGGAAGGCCTATTCGGCATCTATACGATGGTCTGTGTTTACCACATGCGTGAGAATAGAGCTGTTTATGTTATGTATCTGTCCCATTAGTAACCATCCTGAAGGTTTTTACTACTCTTTTGGACAAATGCCGGGTCTTGCAGCCAATATATTCTGCCCCACAGGAGCAGATGAAAGAATAAATGCGTAAAGAGGTTGTCTGGGTGGCAGTTTGTCCCGGCCCCGTCCCTATAATAATGGTTGTCTTTAATGCCGGTTTACAGGCATTGTCAGATGAAATATTCAGTGGGTAGAGGCTGGCAGTGAAAAAACTCCTAAATATATATCATTATAAGTGTTTTGCCTATCTTTATGTTATTCAGGAGAAAAATCTGCCACCTGTTAGGATGACAGCAATTCAGATCAGGGAAGGGCTGACACAATTGCAGTCTGTATGCAGTCTCTCTGTCTTTGCTAGGAACCGGGATTCTGCCTCAGGCAAGAAAGCATCCGTGTACGGTCGCTCACTGTCTGCCGAAGAAGTCAACGGGTGCAGGCTGCAGAGACGGTGCCGTATCCCTCAAGGTAACACCTGGGATCGGGTTCAGATGCCACGCACTCCGTTGAACAGGAAAACAGATTCTACCGTGTCGGTGCCCAGAATTCTTGAAAACTGTTCTGAATGCAAAAAACTAGGTATATTTATCTTAAACAAAGAATAACTCCGCTGGACTTTTATATTATGGGGAAGTATATTCCACATGGCCATTGCGTTTACCGAAAAGAACCGTCGATACTTAACTGTGCGAGCTAATGGAAGAAATTAAAAGACATTGCGATGACTGCTGCGCCGAGGATAGTCAAGCTGCCTCACAGTGATATTGGGATTAAATGTACGACTATTCAAAAGCTTAAACAGCAAAGAGTCCCTTCTGCACTCGGCGAAACCATAAGGGATCAATGTTAACAAGCCCACAGCGTTCTTGATACGACAGATTACGTTGCTCTAAAGATAAAATTCTTTTCGTGAAGAAGTGCGGGACCGATTTCATTTTCTTCCGTTCGCTAGCGCGCAGAAGGCTTAATAGAAACGAGCAGTATTCCAGGTCAGGTCTAACGTACATTTTATAAAGGCGGAGTTTAATATCAATAGTTTTAAAATTTCGGAGGATAAACCCGGCAGTTCTGCGTGCTTTGGAGACAATCAGGGTGCAATGCTCTGAAATATTGAGACCATTGGAATATGCTATGCCCAGGTCCGTAACAACGCCAGGTACATTTATATCGTGGCCATATATGCTAAAATGAGCCTGATGGTTGTCACCGACAACCATAACAGAACATTTTTTTCCAAGAAAGGGAAAGGCGCCATGTGCAGCACCACTGGGAAAAGGCCTCGAGGTCATTTTTTAAAGATCAAGCACGGTGTCAAGATCTGCCGGCTTGTATCGATAGGCAAATTTTAAATCGTCGGCATACATAAGGGGCCTACCATTTCGAAGTAAACCTGGCACATCATTGACAAAAAGACAAAATAAAAGCGGGCCTAGCACACTTCCCTGAATAACTCCACTCCTCACACGTGCCGAGTTTAAGATAGCATTGGAGATCTTAACATGTTGTGTACGAGAGCTCAGGTAAGAAGATATCAAGCTCAGACGTTTACCACATATACCGAAAGAGGAGAGTTTCAGGAGAAGGGCATGGTCAACACGATCGAAGGCCTTGGTGAAATCGAAATATACTATGTAAAGTGCAAAGCCATTATCCCTAGATTGTAGAACATGATCAAAGGAAGAGAGCTGACATGTGTCACAAGAACTTGTTTTGAGGAACCCATGCTGGGCTGCACTCAATAGGTTATTCTCAGTTAAATGATTTATCATCTTACCATCGATCAAGGTCTCCAGGATTTTCGAAGCCGCGGACAGTGTGTTGATTGGCCTAAAATCGTCAAATGACGTAGATGGGCCATGTTTGGGGATAGGTAGAATTTGCGATTCCTTCCATACACTGGGAAAGACTTCACTTTCAAGAGCTAGATTAATTATCTTACATAGAAGTGACGGGAAAATATCATTAGCATCCGCCTTTATAATACTGATCAGTAAGCCATCTGGTCCAGGACTATAAGATTGACGAAAACGTCGAATGGCTACGGTTACGTCCCAGAGAGTAAAAGTTATGGTCTTGAGGACGGCACCGGTCCAAACCTGGATGGGCGGAGGGGGAGCGGTCGAATTTTTAATAAATGTTCTGGACAAGAAAACGTTAAAACTATCAGCCGTCAATTTGTCATCAACTACAGGATTGCCAACGGAGTCCAGTAGTATGGGATGCCATGTTTTACTATAGGTTCTTATTGCGCATGAAAAGAGTTTCGCTACATTTAACGAACGGTTTTCGAATATTTGACCTCTTCGGCTAGCCGTTTTTGTGGTTAGCCTCTTGGCCTGCTCAAAAATACGGTGAATCAAATGGCAGAACGGAAATGTCGTATTGCAAATGGAATCGACGAGAGAGTTTACGCAACCTATGGGGAAAAAGTAAAGGGAGATAAACCTCATCCGTGACATTAATTAATTTTTTACGGGGAACAACACGAGAAATAAGTGGATTTAAAACTTCGTAAAGCATACCGGTTCAAATGATCACATCCTGACACATAAAGAAATTAGACCAGTCGTGGGAGTTAAGATGTTTCAATAATTCTGTCGAAAGCGCTAATCGAAAATCAAAGAAAAAGCTATATTTTTTGGAAAGCATTTCATCGGTTTCAAGTTGTAGTGTAGAAACAACGATATCATGGTCTGAGCTCCCAAGTAGGCCTAATAACGACACTGTCAAAGGCAGGCAACCACTGCAGAAGATAAGATCAAGTATGCTTGATCCTTGGGTAGGAAAGTCAACAACCTGGGTCCACATGTCAATATCTATGGCCTCGAGAAAGTCCTCGAACTTTCTGGGGCTGGAGGGTACCGGAAACCAGCGAATGTCAGGAAGGTTTGAAATCACCTGCAATTAAGCAATACTAAAAATTTAAGTCAACTGCGGCATGGAATCCTTGTGAGAGACAAAGATCGAAATCCTCACTGGTATTGGGCGGGCAATAGATACAGCCAATGAGTAAAGAGTTCCTATTTTTTAAGGTAATTTGAAGCCAGCAGCTCTCATCAACCGCAGTAAATTGTGAATGATCTAAAGTCCAAAATTCCAGCGCTTGTTTAATATAGATACAACTTCCTCCACCACGACTGTCACGGCGATCATTTCGAGTACAATTATAACCTATAAGAGAGAGTTCGGGGTCGGCTACGCAAGGTGTTGCCCATGTTTCAGTTACTATAACGATATCTGGACAATGGACAAAGACTAGAGTCTGAAGCAGGGGCATTTTATTGAGCAAGGATCTAGCATTTAGAACGAACAGTTTAAGTGGGCAAGGTGGTTGTTTTTTAGGGAGAGTGGCATATTCATCCAGTGGTTCACGGGCCTCTGAACGTTGGGAGTGGGTGCTTCCGCCCTGTACAGGAAAAAGGTGGGAGCATACGCGCCTGATATGGGTGAATCGGAGTAAAATATGGAGGTGGAAATGACAGACAGAGGAACTGAGCACAACTGCTAGCTATTGGGGCATGACCGGGAAATCCCTGGACAGGATACTGCAAAGTATTACTATTTAGGTGACACAGAAGGTCAGGTGAGTCTAGTAGTCCAGCAGGACCCTTCGTTTTGAGAGACAACTGGGGAAACGACCAGAGAGAAAATATGCTGCGGGGTGGGGATGCACTGAAGTGAGTGGCACAGAAGCACTATTTTTGGGCGATAATGCTTGTATGTTTCGTTTATCGGCCTCACTATGAGGTCTGGGTGATCACTGGAAATTCGATGTTAGTGGGATGGGGATGTTTTTGGGTGAAAAAGGCGATCTTATAGGAGCATTTTTCGTGAACAGGCTATATTGTTGCGGTTTTCGAGTGGTTGCGACTTTAGTCAGACTTGTCTTTGAGCTAGAAATCTGCGTTGGTTTACCAGTAGTAACTGGTTAACTTGGTATGGGTATGGTAATAGAAGGAGTACTGCCGTCTTGAGAACGAAAAAAGGAAGTAATATTTTCTTGGGATCCCAAAAGATTAATCAAGTTCGGTTTCCGTGCAGAGTTAGCTGAGGATTCAGATGGCGAAGCCGTAGATAAAATTGGAGGCGATTTGTTCAACATGGCAACAGCGGTAGTTATTTCTCTGTTGCTTGTCGACAATTTAAAATTTTTCAGTTTTCTCTGCATTGGGGTGAGGTCAGGGGAAACCGAGGAATGCCATTTTCGACAAAATTCTCTACTAATCTCCTTCCTAGAGAGTATGAAGACAACTACTATCAACGAAAAGAGCATGACTAATATGGGGGCATTACGACTGAGCGAGTGGAGTCGTTTAGCATACACGACTCGGAATCCCAAGCCACTGATTTCCAGAAACAAACGCGCGCCGTCGAAAGCAGATATGTAAATGGGAATATTACGCAGTATAAAATTATGCTTGCGTTTTATCCGTTCTTCGGTTTTGGAGCTAATTTTCCTAATGACTTGAAAAGCCTGTTGGATAACTGTGTCAGAGGCATTGGTTATAGCTCCTTTAAACAAAAAAATTTACTAATTCGTCAGACGACGATCGATTAACGCAGGACGAGGAGTAAGCTGGAGCAATCAGAGGATCAAGAGGTTCCAGATTTACCAAAGGGATTTTAGAGTTGGCAATATCTACAGAGGGCTGCGAAGTCACGCACACGCTAGATAGGTCCCCTTCCATTTCTATTATTCAATGAATGAGAATGGTAGGAGAGTAGGGCGTCGGATCAAAAGCGTGTTTATGGTAGAGATGTGTATAAAAAATTGCGGAAGAACAAAGTTTCAGAATGTTCCCAGTCCGAAGACAGCACGTCACACACAAATGTAGGCTCTACAGCTCCCCGCTCCGTACAAAGTCATCCTAATGCCATTAAAAACCTCCTATTATAAACGATACAGTACAACAAACCGTACTTACACAGACGGGGAACCCAAAAAATTCAATCATAAATTGTAGTAAAATATCGTAATAAAAGGCATTCCCGAGTCTACAACCAACAGTCGAAAGGAAAGTGGCGCGTCGTTTGAAATTGCTTTCGAATTTCGGCTCCTTTGAGTTAACGAAGTTTTAGTCTCTACCCTAGTGTAGAAGACACGTTGATTTGGAATAACTCTTGAGTGGATTGTTAAGTCTGTAAATTTGGGAGTTATTTGCTTGGACTTGACAATTCTGTGGATATCCAAATATTTCTTCACTGATGAGTATTACACACCCTGGACGTTATCTATACGAGAAATACAAGCTTGAACAATCACCTGCCTCCTTTGAATTTGGGAAACTGCCATCCGAATGGATGGTAGCAAATATATGCCCCCTTTACAAGAGTGGGTCTCGATCTTATGTCAATAATTATTGTTGTAAAATAATGGAATCGATAAATAAGAAGGCGACCATGAAGTTCCTTGAGGAAAACAGATTGCTCTCAGAACTCCAGCATGGCTTCAGACAGAATCGCTCTTGTCTTTTCAGTTTATTGCTCTCGAGAGAGCAGTGGACTCACGCATCGAATGAAGTTGGCAGGGTTGACGTCATCTACACTGATTTCACGAAGGCGTTTGACAGTGTCCCACACAAATGTCTCATCTATAAATTATCTGAAATTGGAATAAAAGAAATGCTGCTGACATGGATTGCAGATTTTCTTACAGCAAGATTGCAAACTGTGTACATCGATTCCTCGAAATCAACACCTACTACGGTCCTAAGAGGTGTCTCCAAAGGCTCCGTCTTAGGGCCAATTCTGTTCTTAGTCTATATAAACGACTGCTTTGAAGACCTGTGTTGCAGCGCCATCCTGTTTGCAGACGATGTTAAATTGTAAAGGGTAATCAGATCTGATGCCGATAGGCAAGCACTTTAAGAGTGTCTCAACCATCTTAGCAGCCGGTCTACTCGTTGGCTCTTTAATTTATAGTGTTGGGAAATATGCGGTCCTAAGACTCCGTACCAGAAAGACTAGTAAGGAGAATGATTCCTACCAATACCTTCTCAATGGGCAGCCCCATTTGATTGTTGAGGACCAGAAGGACCTCGGTGTTCTAATAACCTCCTCACTTCAACCATCTTCACAGTGTGTAAAGGCAGTTAAACGCGCAACATATGTTTTATTTTCGCTCAGACGTGGATTTGTGCAGATTGATAAGAAAACTATTTCGAAAAACCTACGGAGTATTTGTTCGATCGCACTTGGGATATGCCATCCAGGCCTGGCGTCCGTGGTTTAAGAAGGATTATCTACAGCTCGAACGAAAAGAGGCGAGGGCTACGAAGATGGTCAATAATCTCACTCATCTGCCTTACGAAACCAGACTAGTTGAACTTGATATTTTTTATCTCAATTACAGGCAACTACGCGGTGACCTCATCCAAACTTACCGGATTATCAGAGACCACGAGTGTGCCCTAGAATTTGCTGACTTCTTGGAATTGACTGAGATGGAACATCTGCTGGGTCATCCTTCTAAACTACAGAGGAAATTGGTCCACACGGACGTCCGTCGGAACGCATTTTCGCAAAGGACCGTTTAGAAATGGAACGGACTCGCTAATGAGGTGGTCCTTTCGGAAACTTTTGACACATTTAAATGCAAACTGGATACTCATTTGCTGAGAAACTATTGTACATTTAATGAAGTTTGTGTCAGTAGTGGAAACTTATGCCTGGCCCACACATATCGATGACCTTACGTTTTCATTTGTCAGAGTTATTGCTGTTAACGTTTATTCTTTTATCCTTTTTGAATGTGAATAGGGAGCTCAAGGGTGAAAGCCTAATACTCTCAATAAAGTGAATTAAAGTGACTTAAAGAGTGGCGCACAACCTCAAAATTTGGAGCTTTTAACCATACAAAAAGTTGCCGACTGCTCAAAGCAGTGTCAGGTCTTCATATGATATTGTCCTGAAGATCACTTAAAATATTTTCTTTTTAAAATGAAGCCCAGACAGTGCTACTGCTAGAAAGGAGAACGGTCTTACGGAACTCATATAAAGAAGTGGTTAAGCCAGACTCTAGCCCATGGAAAGACTGAAATTCTATGGAAAAGTATCTCGCAATCACCAGTATTCTATTAATAGCACTGTATTTAAAGATAAAGAAACGCATAAAGAGCTTACATGTGGACAACCGCAAAATTGATGCCTTTAGAACACTGTAAGAAAGCGGTCCAGGAGGTAGTTAGTACATTGCATTAGATCAAACATGCGCTTAAAATATTCCACCATGATCTCTTCAGGAAAATCTTCGGCGTTTTTGAGAGACTCCAGTTAGATTACGAAATGCCAGCTGTGGTACCGTGCATGAAGGAATATACCAACCTCCTTAAACAGGTGCAATTGAAGGCAACGCAGATTTTCAATGGTCCTAAGGTGTAACACTACTAAAATAGGTTTTAAAAAGTTTGACTTATGTCCCCTTCTTACAGGCACTTACGTTATAGCCTGCCTGTTGTTGCCTGCACCTAGTGATTATACCTGCTTACTCATCCTCCACCCTTATCTGAGAACGGTGCTCCGTCAAGGCTGATTAGTCATTCATCTTTTATGTTTTTCATTACTGATGAATAGCGCTGCAAGATTCATGCAGTACTAATACACAAGGTTTTTCAGTAGATCAAACTGTATAGACAACCATACGAGCAAGCTATTTCTCGTTAATTTTTTGCGAGATTATTTTGATGTAATTGGCTCTTTGTTGAAATCGCAGACTTTGGCTACGCCTTCTGTATGCGTCCAATACTGGGCTTCGAAAAGGTTGAAAAATCAGTCGCCCGTCTCCAAAAGTAAAAAATGTGAGAAAGGTCGTTTGTATGGTTGTTCTACTGGATTGTATCCATGCTGTATGCATTTTTATAAAATTGCACCTTTGGTAATCGGATGTGCAAAAAATTAGTGACGAATGAATTCTCAATCTTAAGTACGGAGGCCTAATCGAACAGGTTAGGCTAAGAAACCTTGTTCAGTAGTTTGAAGTCAAACAACGGCATTTTATTTAATGCTTGCCATTTCAGTTAGTTTAGGAGTGATGTTTTAAACATATCTGAATTATGGTTTCTGTTCTTTAAACCGACAGTAAATTAACATGTCCAATCAAAGACAACTGGTACAGATTATATACAATAAAAGAAGAAAAAAAGAAGAAGAAGAAGAAGAAGAAGAAGAAGAAGAAGAAAGGATACGGACCGTCTTAATAGTTAGCTAGCATATAATAGGTTTATTGATAAAGCACCTCTTTGGCCCTGTCACGCTCACTAGGACACCCGAAAAAAACAATTCATCCAAACTTATCATTTCCCGTCGCATTTTGGCTTTGTCTTGGGCCTTTGGTTAGTTGATGATGTGAAGAATGGGAAGCTGGAATAGTTTTAAGCAATAAAAACATGTCTTCAAAGGTATGGTTATAGTAAAATCTGAAAACATTGCTGTATAGCACAACTTAACCAATGTGGAGATAGTTCAGAGAAGTCAAACTGTCTGAGTCAGAGTATTAAGCAAGAAAAGGTGGCTGATCTTATTCAAATTCCTGGACCATGGCTACTGAAACACAAGGACTCTAGACAGTAATCAGCAGATTCACGTTGATTAATTCCAGGCTGCTGAACACATAAATAACGCAATCAGTTAATATATAACATCTATGAGACTGCATGGAGCTTTCGTTACGACTAACAGAGCTGGTAGGATTGTTCAATAGGACTTAAAGTACTGTTGCCGTGATCTGGGATGGAGAAGGTGTATTCGCATGTTAGTGAAGATGACTGACATCGCTATCCCTAACATCTGCTGACACGCGCTCCCGCAACGCTCACAGTAACACTTTCACTCTCATCCTCTCTCTTCAGCACTCCCATGGCTCTTCGCTGCAGTTGCTGACAGTACTGCACTCCCTGACCGTTCTTAAGCCGACATGTTGGCATTCCCCCTCTTTTCAGACAGATGTTAGGAAGTTGTTCCATTGCACATTTTCTTATATATTATACTTTGTCACCAATATCAAGAGTTGCTATCATTGGTATATCTTTATCGTAAAATTTTATCGCTCTTATTCTGACTTTGCATGCAATCCAGTTCAATTCAGTTTATTAGAGGAAAACATAGGTTGGTACTTTTGACCTCCTTTTTGTTACAGGCAGCGGAGGTTGTCGATAATCAAGAAATGGGGACATTGAAAATTGCAAGTGCAATCCTAAAATTGTACAGATAGGTTAACTAGTTCCCACGTCTGTAGTATTTTGGAGACATGTATTCTTATAAAACAAACGTTACCTAGAGATTACAAGTTGTATGATATTCAATAACAAATTGCATGAGGATGACTGCAGTTGGAAGGCATCGTGGTGCGTACTGCAATATTGATCCAGTTTCATTTTAAATAATACTGATGTAGGCATTAAAATATCCTCTGTTAGGCACTTCAAACTTCAAATAATCTGCTGGAGAAGAAGAACTTCCATGTTTAGCCTGGCGTCATTCACACGTAGATTCAGTAGGTGAACTCGTAGCTTGGTTGTGTCTGCTAGCTCCAAGAAGTGTTTCAATATAAGAAAAAAGGTTCTGACCATATAGAATGCAGAGAGTTTGTAAAAGTTCACCCCGTAGTTATAATTCAGTATATATAAGGAAGATAGGCAGAGTCTTTGAAAACCCTATTTGCAGAGAGACGCTGTCCAAAATGCACATGTAACATGGTGCTGTGGTTATAGCATATCGGTCATTGATGTCGACTTAATGTATGTGCATCAAATAAAAATGCGTCAAAACTTCTTTTAAATATAGCAACCCTCTCAGCCAGAACAACCTTAGAAGGCAGTTTTCCATTCTTTAATCACCGAGTGGGAAAAAATTAGGCCTGCACTTCAAGTTTAGTGAAGTTTATCTTCAGTTTTAATTGATAGCCTCGGAGATTTTTCGTGTTTGCCATTTCAGAAAAAATGGTTGTTTGAAGAGCACAGTCAACTCCTCTGACAAGTTTGAAGACAAGTTTGTTTCGACAGTGCCTTCCCAGTGCTTACCAAATATGAATTCTAAATCCCAAAGCTCAAATCCCTCCTTATCGCCTATAAGATAGAGGAAAACGGTTAAGTCTTTCTAATTGGCCTTCACAGGGAAGGCATTCTAGTCCATTGACTAGTTTCATCGCTTTCCATTGAACTGCATCTAACCGAGTGTAATCTTGCTTCATCCAGGAGCACCTCACCTGAACGCAATATTCAAACACCGGCCAGAATAAATGTTCCAAACAGGCGACCAGAATCTATTTTTCGAAATTAACGAAGGATATCATGACTGATCCTAGGATACACGTAGCTTTCTTTGTCAACTTGGCACAGTGTGACGATGGTTTGAGAGTGGGCGTTATCTACATCCCTAAGTCTGGTAGATCCTTTTCTTGCTCGAGTTGGTGACTGCTGATGAAGTACTGATATTCAAACCTCATCACCCTTTTGCAACTAGAACGTTGTTGAATGACTTGGCATTTGTTGAAAGGAAGGTTCAACAGCCACCCATCACACCGTTTTTGCAAGCAATCTAAGTTATTGCGTAAGTTCCGCACATTCTCTGGCTTTCCTGTCAAAGTACATAACTTCGCATCATCCCGATAAGGGTCATGGTTAGCTAATCTGGTTTAGTAGGGTAGTGAGCTCTGTATGGTTATGAGGGAAATAAACAGGAAGTACAAGTTGTGGAGAAAATATTGCGAGTCAAATCAAGTCGCCTTTTTTAATAAATATAAAACACAAAGAAACAAAATGAGAAGCCTATTCTTAAAACGCGAAGAGAATTTGAGAAGACTTTGCTGCAAAAGGCAACGCAGAATCCAAAGTTAGTCTACAGTTACCTCCGTAGATGTACAAGGAATAAACATCAAATACCGCTGATTAGGACCCCAGTGGGCGTCGAAATTTCTGAAAACAGGGAAAAAGCAAAGTACTTTTCACAGTTCTACCGCTCAGTCTTCACTAACGAGGCAAGGTTCCTTCGTCCCTCAGTGGATAACCCGCCGACTGCAAGCATTAGCCACATACTATTCTCAGAATTTGTGAAACAAAAAGGAATTAAAAGAACTAAAAGAGTCGAAATCCCAGGACCAGACGAGCTTCCACTCAAGCTTCTGAAAGAGCTCGCCAATGAACTTTCCGCATCTCTGTCAGTGCTCTTTCAAAAGTCCTTTGACTCTGAAACACTTCCTTTCGATTGGAAGCTGGCACATATAACTCCCGTGTACAAAAGCGGTAGCCGGGCGTCAGTGACAAACTACAGGCCCATAAGCTTGACATGCATCCTTGGCAAGATTATGGAAAGGATCATGAAAACCGAATTGGTGAAATTCCTAGAGACTCATAATTTTTTATCAAGCTGTCAACACGGGCTCAGAAAAGGAAGATCATGCACAAAAAATTTGCTGTATTCGCTCCAGTGGTGGATCCAAGCACTTGAAGATAGACACGCGGTTCACATTGCCTTCATTGACTTTCAAAAGGCCTTCGATACTGTGCCGCACGGGAGACTGCTGTACAAGCTAGAAAGAATTGGAATCAGAGGTAACCTCCTCAAGTGGATTGAAAACTTCCTCGTGGGTCGGCGCCAGGTTGTGTGCATCGACCAAGAGAGGTAAAGTTCTGCGGCGGTCGAGAGTGGGGTTCCTCAGGGCTCAGTACTAGGGTCAATACTGTTTTTAATATACGCAGACGATTGTGTCAGGAATCTCGACTGTGAAGCAGCAATGTTTGCCGATGACAGTAAAATCTGGAATGTAATCCAGAGCCCTGCTGACGAAGATAAACTGCAGGTCAACCTAACTCGGTTGGAGCAGTGGTCGAATCATTGGCTTTTGCGGTTCAACGTCGATAAGTGTACAATACATCGCTAAGGCAACCAATCTGGATCTGCTGAAAGTAAAAGTTACTTTCTCAACGGTGAAGCCGAAGCAAACGGTGAAGCCGAAGCAAACCATGCCTGCTATACCTGACAAATCTACTCACCCTAAGAAAACTCCTAGTAAATCTAAATCGGTGGCTTATCCAGGCTTCAAAATCAGCAATGGCATTACCGATGGGAAACCTGCTAGCCCCTCAGCATCTACAACAGCTGCGAACGCTAACGTTAGCATCTTTCCCAACCCAAAAATTGTCCGAAATCCACAAATATTTAACGCTTCAAATTATGCTACCAGTTTTTCGAAATCATTTATTCCTTTTTCAAATGCACGTTTTCCGCAAATTTTTGCTAACGTCCCTCAAAATCTCCTTCCTATGCCACCCCCTATCTTTCAAACGCCACAATATGGCCTTCCCTTCTAAGGTTTTCATCCAAATATGCTGCTGTACAATAATCTCAGTTCTCTTAACAGTAACATTTCGACAAATTGTAGACCAGAGCAATTTTGTTTCCCACCTTTCGTTTCTTCTTTCCAGTTTTCTTCTCCGCCACCAAATTATCCTTTTTTATAAATACTGATGAGCGTAACCTGCCGCTCAGGAATACGCTCAGCTTAGTTTCACTCAATGCGAGGTCAGTTGTAAATAAGATGGCTGAGCTTAGAACAGTAGCCTTTGAGCTTGATCCAGATGTGCTGTGCATCACTGAATCCTGGGCTCACTCTCTTATTTCTGACTCGACGCTTGCTATAGATAATTTCAATTTGTACCGACAAGACCGCGCTGAAAAACGTGGCGGTGGTTGCCTCCTTTATATTAAGTCATCCTTTGTACATTTCCCTTTTCATCTGAACATTTCGTATTTTTCTGGAAATGTATGCTTTACTTCAATCATCCTCCTGCACAATAAAAAAGCGGTAATTGGCTGTGTCTATAATCCTCCGTGTTCTTCTGGCAATGAAAGCGAGCTCTGTGAACTATTTGAAAAAGTTGCAGACACTCAGTTTGATGTCAAAAATAATCGTAGGCGATTTTTAATCTGCCAGACATTGACTGGCAGGCCAATTCCTCTCCACCTAAACATCAGAAATTGGTCGATACTATTAACTTTTCAAACATGTCCCAACTGGTCAGATCAGTTACTAGAAATGACAACATTTTAGATTTAATTTTTACAAACGATGTCCACCCTCTCTTTATGAATTTTCATCATGATCTATTTACAAGTGATCACGCAATAATTCACTGTTTACTTCCAGTTCCCCTTCTTACGAAGCCTGAGGTTAAATGCAATAACCTCAACTTTGCTAACATAAACCATGAAACAGTAAATAATTTCGTAAGCACTCTAGATTGGCATAGCATATTCTCAATCAACGATCTAAACTTTTTCCGTGAGCTATTGCAGAGCGTCAAAGAAAAAATCCAGGCTTTTTTCCCGTTTAACATTTTTAATTCACATACAGCTTCTTCTACTGTTCCGCATTTTCTCCAGAACAGACTTAAAAAAATACGAAAGCAACTTAAATATTCATCTAAAAGCTCTTTTTCAGTTCATTTAAGGATTGCACAAATATTTGAATTAGCATCGAGAATAAGGCTCGCGTGAGATAAGCGTAGGGAGTCTCGGGCACTAAGTGATGCCAATTCATCCAAATCTGTTGCTCAAATCATTCATGTTCGGTCATCGGCTAAGCGTCTGAATGTAACTCCGCCCTTACTCGACTGTAACAAAAAATTTGTTACAGATGATTTGGGCAAAGCAGAATTGTTAAACTCGTTTTTTGCCAACCACTTTACCACTGAAACTAGCCCCACTCCCACAATTCCTCTGCTTTCAAATTCGCTTCTAACAACTATTAGTTTCTCACCTTCATGTATTCAAAAAACAAAGCTCACCTAGAAAATTCACATTCAGTTGGAACTGATAACATTCCAAATTCACTTATTAAACAGTTAAGGGATTTTCCACCTTTACTAAGCAAATTATTCTCAGTATTTCTCGAAAATGGTTTCTTCCCCGATTATTGGAAAACTTCTATTATAATACCTGTTTTTAAATCTGGTTCCCGCTCGGACATTCATAACTATCGCGGTGTTCATAAAACGCCCTCTCTTGCTAAACACTTCGAAAACTAATTGCAAAACAAATCACGGATTTTTGCATAAGCAATAAAATTATCAACTTTTCCCAACACGGCTTCTTACCGGACCGTTCTTGTGAAACCTGCCACATGTCTTTTTCTAAATCTACTAACCTCTCTTCGTAATGATCATCTATCTGTAGTAGTTATCTATTTTGATCTTAGTAAGGCATTCGATAAGGTGCCTCATAAACGACTTCTAGCTAAACTAGAAGCTATAGGATTTCGTAGTCCCCTTACTGACTTTATTAGATCATACCTCAAATGATCGAAAACAAAACGTTTTAGTAGGGTCCTCATACTCAAGTGCTATCCCGATTGTTAGTGGTGTCCTTCAAGGTACCGTATTAGGTCCTTTGTTGTTCTTACTGTATATAAATGATATTTCATCGATAGTTAAACATTCTCAATCTTTTATTTATGCTGATGACCTCAAATGCGTGTATTCCTTCTCTAACTCTACAACCGAACGGTGCCTAGAACAAATTCATTCAGACTTAGACGCTCTTTCGGCCTGGAGCTCCACATGGCTAATGGAGTTCTCACCTACTAAGTGTCGCTACATGAGTTTTGGGCCTGTAAGGCTGCCGCAACCTCTTATCTTTGAAGGTTGCCATATGATTGAATGTTCCTCCATCAAGGACTTGGGCTTAAGCTACACCAATAAATTAGATCTTTCGCCTCATGCCGATAGAATTACGGCCAAAGCTGCTCAGATTTGCGGCTTTATTTCTTATAATTTCTACCTTCCTGAAATTAAATTAAGACTTTATCGTATGTTTGTACTTCCCATTCTTGAATTTTGCTGTCCTTTCTTCGGTTTGATGAACGAATCTAGCCGTTGAAAAATTGAAAATGTCCAAAGACATTTCACAAAAAAACTCCTATTTCCGACTCTTTTCAACTACTTCCTACTCAACAAGATGCCAGCTAACGAAGCTAAAATTTCTTTGGGTCAGGAGACTTGAAGCAGGCTTTTGTCTCCTTTTTCGACTAAATAATAGTTCAACTCTCCCCAAAGCTTTCTGACATTACTCCCGTTAGTCTTCCTTATAACCTAAGAAATTCTGCACTAATTATACCTCCCCTGCATCCTCCACGTGTAAACGCTCTCTTCTTTGCTTCTAGGTATAGTTTTCTTTTGGAATAACTTGCCAATTGAAATAAGGTCGTTAACTAGTCTATCTGCATTCAAGCGAAGACTGCACATTTATCTAAACACTGATTCTATTAACCTTTTTATTTTCCTCATCTTTTTCCCAGTAGCTTTCCCCATGACTCGGAGAAAGGACCATCGGAATTTGAGTAACCCTCTTGAAACTATATTTACGCTACCTCGAGACGCCCATGAACTATAATGTCTCCTTATATCACCCGTCCTCCAAACGATGACGTCATTCGGACGTACAAATTCGGTGGTCCACAGTCTTAAATGCTGCGGTTTCTTTGGATACTAACCATCATCAGAATTCAATTCTGGATCCTATGATGCTGAGGACTTAAGTTCATTGACGCATTTTCGTGAGATTCTGTTTCATACGCCTAAGTGATCAAGAACGAATCACCTCGACGTTTCATTATCTCATTCTGAAATGCTACTGCAGTATTACCCTTTTCTACCACTCTGACCATTTTTTTCCTAAGCAGTTTTTTTCTCCTACCTTCTATTCGAACATGAAGGCCTATTGAACTCTGCCTCCATTTTCATGGTAGGAGTTTTTTTCACTGCCTATTTTTTCTAGTTCACCATTAATTTTTAAAAAATTGCTAACTGTTGACATAGCAGGACAAGTTATGAATTTGTACATTTTATCTGCATACATTGTCATAACTTTATTTCGTTACTAATGTTTGCTTAGACAGTACCTTCCCGGTGCTAACCAAATATAAATTCTAAATTCTAAATAAAAGGCATGGAAACCCAAAAGGACCTTGGTGTGCTGACGACCACCACCTTAAAACAATAGTCTCACTGCTTGAAAGTGGCGAAGAGCGCAATTTCGGTGTTGCATGCCATCAGACGAGCTTTTTTGGATTTCGATGAAGATCTTTTCGCTTAGACTTTTGGAACATTCATTAGGCCGCATTTGGAATATGCTATGCACGCCTGGAAACCCTGGACAGTTCAAGCTCAGAACTGCCTCGAAAGAGTACAGAGGAAAACCACCAAAATGGTTAGAAGTCAAAGCTCCTTGCCATATCTAACCCGCCTAATGAATCATAATCTCTTCCCTTTGAGTTATAGGCAATCCGTGGTGATCTCCTGCAGACATTCCGCATTGTGAAGGGATTGGATTGTTGCCTGGAATTCTCGGACTTCTTTGAATTTGCCACCACGACCCATCTCCGAGGTCACCCATTGAAACTGCGTGTCCAGCAGGCGAGACTGGATGTGCGCAAGTTCTCCTTCTCTGTCAGAGTGGTTTAACCATGGAATGCCCTCCCTGAAGACGTTGTGATGTAATTATCGCTGGAAAGCTTTAAAAGGAACCTTGACAGTTTTATGTTCCACAACGAGCCTGAGCGATGAGGAATTTATCTAAACCCTCGAGAGTTGTGCACCACTTGTCATTTTTTATGACCGCATTTGTACCTTTGCAACCCACACGGTTTCTCTGTAAACCACACTTACTTTTACGTTACAAATAGGGTACTCAAAGGCCCATGCCTATTTCCCTCAATAAATTGAATTGAATTGATTTGAATTGAGTTAGATTTCACGCCATTCAATTTTTAAAGAAGGTTGTGGTCCTTAATTTACCTGGTCTCCAAGCTTGGCTGGAAAACTTCACTTGCGGCTGCACACAATTTCGGAACACCTTTGAGAAACAGCCATCATCGAGGGAGGATAACACACGTTTGACGAGGTATAGGACTGGCATTGCCGACTTAGTTACCCTTAAGCAGTGGAAAAATGGTTTGATTGAATTCGTGATCCCTACACCCAGCTCTTCCTGGGTGTCCAAAGCTTGCAGTGGTGTGTCATTCCGTCATCAGACCATACTGTTCGGTGGTCTGGTTCTGCCAACTCCTAAGGAACTGTATTTTTTTCCGTTCAATGGTATAAGGCAGTTATTTGACCATTGCTCAAGCCAGTTTACGTTTCTGCAAACGTCCTTCGTCATCTTCATGTCGGATGATGCTCCGGACCTTTATGTCATCGGCAAACATGGCATCATTGCAACCTAGTTCATTGAAGCAGTCGTCAGCGTATGGAATGAACAGAGAAAGGCCAAGAACGGAGCCTAGGGTCACACCACTCACATCAAATTGGAATTTGTTTATCACCTTGTTCAATTTGATTAAACAGCTGATCAAAAACTCTCAATCCTCAAGGGATCTATCAGTGAACCAAAATTGCAAAATCCCCTTGAAGATCTGAAGTTATCCAGGCTCTTTGACCTCTACAAACGGCGGAGTCGTTCCTGAATATTCCTCCAATTTTTATTGTTTTTAAAGTGGTTTCGAACGTGTAGGCGGATTTTTTGCTTGTATTGTTTCTATTGTGGCGTCGTTAGACTTCCGTTTGAAATTTGTTCGTCTCCGAGCTTTTGATTTTTGGCCAATAATCTGTACCCCAAGTCAGGACTCCACGAAATAAGTTGTCATTGGATCACATATTGTTCGTGTTTATCAGGATCAGCCTCTTAATTTTATAGACCTTGTGATAGTTAGTCACACAACACTCGATATCGGAATCTTAAAAAAAATAGCTAACAGCTTCATTCGGAACCTGGCTCCTATGGGCTTCCAAAAACAATCTCTCGCCAGGAAAGGTGACGATTTCAGAAAAGAACGGAGAACCACTGGCAAATTCGCTTCGAAGGCTGCATCATTCTTTGCTTCGTTTTAACATTCGATAGTGAATTTGTTCAGAAAAGCGCTTCTAATTGTGCTCAGTAAACTATTCGCTTTCTAATTAAAGCTGCTCTATAAAACTTAATGCATCCTCGTAGAGAT
Organism: Schistocephalus solidus; assembly: GCA_017591395.1. Lineage (NCBI taxonomy): Eukaryota > Metazoa > Platyhelminthes > Cestoda > Diphyllobothriidea > Diphyllobothriidae > Schistocephalus > Schistocephalus solidus. The sequence goes on along the minus strand of WEDG01003628.1, from coordinate 36,653 downwards.
CTTGCTGGCATGGGCAACGCAAATATTCACGACCTGACCACGCGAGAAAAGTTTTTACCACTTCGGATAAGATTCGAAACACCAACCTCTCGATTAGCTACCGATGCTCTTGATCACTCGGTCACGCCCGGGAAGCCAGCAGAAAAAAAAAATCGTATATACTCCCAAAATCATTATCTTTCCTACCTTTGTTAACCGTTTTCGATTTAGTGTGACAAAACTTACCAGAAATAGCCAAGTCACTCCCAGCAGACCGAGAAGAACCGCCAAGCAGCAATATTGAAGAAAACAGAACGCTACTGAAATTAACCAAAAGTTAGCTAAACAGTGAAGGGCTGGCACACTGTGATGGATGCCGAGGACTCACAACCAGAGTTTTGAGAAAAGAAGTAGACCTCGATTTCCTATCGGAAATAATAGCAGTCCTCATGAAACATAACAAAATGAAATCGCTTAAACACGATGCAAATGAGGTGAAAAAAATCAGCTAGTTAGACAATAATCATCGTAAGGAAACGGTAGAGGTCAATAGACATAATATTAAGCGAAACTAAAAAATTAAAAGAACGAAGTCATTAGAACAAACCAGTGAGTCAGTTGAAATGCAGATGACCAGAAAGAAAATAAGTAAGGATGAAATTATTTCTTAAATTTTCCCAAGTTTGGGAAATCTGGTGCACATAGAATCTGGCTGTACAAAAGTAAATCAGTGATCGACAGTCTCTGAAAAATCGAAACAGTAATCGTAAGGTATCTTTAATGCCACGAAAGAGAAACAGTAGCATGCTTTATACGTGTCCATCGAACTACAATGGAACAGGTCATGGTAGCCAGCAAATAAATGGCTGAAAAGAGGCCTGTGACTTATCGACAGACCTGGATGTCACAAACAAAAATTTAGGCTTCCCAGGCGCTTTTTGAGCAAACACAGTATCAGAAGAACTAACGCTGTTTGAAAGACCAGTAGAGATGTCAGAAAATAAACCAGCAGGCTCTCCGGTGAAGACCAAATTGAACAGAGTATTAAAGACTCTAACAAAGTGCATGATTCAACCTTCCATCACTAAAAGAAAGCAGGATGCAGAAACGAGTTTTTTTCCTAGTCATCATTTTGTCTGGTTGTTCATTGAGTCTCAGAGGCTACTGAGGAAACGCCAAATCAATGGTAAAACAGGATCTGTTGACATTCAAAAATTTATTGAATGATACGCAAGAAACTGGTGTGATAGTCGAAATCAAAATGATCTTTCGATTGGGGCTTCTTGTTAGCAATGAAACGCATAAGGTGCAACCAAGACGGTTAATAGTCGTCATGGGGAGAAAATGGCAGGTAGATCTATTGCTCTCTCGAAAGTCCCGACTACAAAAGAATTATCGTGGTGTATTTTCAGCCAGATGTCTTTCCAACTGATCGGATGAAAATTAGGACACTGGTAGCAGAATTGAAAAGACGACAATACCAAGGGGAAAAAACTTGAAAATTTTAGACAACAAAATCGTTAAAATGGTACGCTCGTTTTTATGGGAACATCCGGTGAAATTGACGGCAACCACGCCGGTCAAAACCCCAACCAAATGCCTACAGATTTTAACACAGACAGGAGACTGGATGTATCTTGCGAAATATGCAGCGAAAATTTCCATGTGCAAACAAGAACCAACAATCTTCAGAAATCGAGGGAACAAAACAAGATGCTAATTATGTACACAAAGGTGCAGAGTCTATTGAACAAAGGGAATAAAATCAAACTGGTCGTAGGTCATTTACAACCTGACTTCATAGCTCTAACTGAAGCATGGTTAAATTAGCATGTCGCAGACACAGAAGTCAGGATAGATGGGCTTCAGCTTATTCGCAAGGATAGGAACGGACGTTGGGGTGGTGGAATCGCAATCTTCATACGAGAAGGCATTGACTTCATTCCGGATGGGCCCTCGCCAAATAGGAACTCGTCTTGCGAAATACGTAGTTGTAAACTGGAAGTCACAAACCAACCAGACCTCCATATTGCCGTCGTATATCGACCCCAGGACAGCGAACGGACATAAATGAAGCACTCATCACAGAGGTAAAATAAATCTCCCTCAGCAAACACTTATTAATACTTGGAGCTTTCAACGCTCCCAATATCAATTGGGTATTAATATACTTTTATTTAGAATTTATATTTGGTTAGCACCGGGAAGGTACTGTCTAAGCAAACATTAGTAACGAAATAAAGTTATGACAATGTGTGCAGATAAAATGTACAAATTCATAACTTGTCCTGCTATGTCAACAGTTAGCAATGTTTTAAAATAAATTGTGAACCGCGATCGGAAAATTCATTCGAACAGAAATTACTTTAGTTGGTACATGACGAGTTTCATACCCAACATGTCGGAATGGAGACGCGGTTCCGAAATGGGCAGCAGTCAAGCTGTTTAGATCTAATCATTAGTAGAGACGACAATTGCATCCTTGCATTAAGTTCTTACGCGCCCCTTGGAATAAGTGCTCATTGTGTTCTTGCTTGTGTAAACAGTCATTTTTCCGTACCCAAACGTCGTGCAGTTAGGGAGAGAAATGTATGGAAAGGGAATTATCCCAAAATGAAAGAATTACTGACTGGGATGGACTGGAGCCCTGACACTGTACCTGACACAACCGCTGCCTGGTTCTTCATAAGTAACTTGATTCAGTAGTTGGTAGAGAACTTCTGTCCACGTAAAAGGCGATCGTGCGTCTCCCGACCAGAAAGGGTGACATCGGAAATACAAATGAATCTCAAGAAGAAAAGAAGACTATGGAGAACATATGCCAGATATCAATGAACCGAACATATTTCCGCTTTTAAGAAACACTGAAATCGGTGTCGGAATCTTCTGAGAAAAGAAAGATCAGCCTTTGAAACAGAAATAGTCCACGACATACCAAGAAATTCGAAAAGATTTGTTTAAAGACTATAAGGGAAGCAGGTTTATCGATAACTCTGATAAGACCAGCCTCCTTTCTAATTTTTTTATATCCGTGTATACAGAGGAACCACCCTTTGATGAGGAATAATAATACAGTACTGCCACATCTACAAACAAAATAAGCATGGTGTCGTTCCCAATGGACAAAGTAAACAAAACTCTGAAACAGCTACAGCCCACTAAATCCCCTGGTCCAGATGGTATTTCTGCAAAGGTTCTCCATGAACTCACTGACCAGCTGGCATCTCCACTCTCCAAGCTATTTTAAAGTTCGATGGAGGCGGGGACTCTGCCTACCGAGTGGAAGATAGCCAACAAAACCCCATATATACAGGAGGAGAGAGGACATCACCAAATAGTTTCCGACCAGTCAGCCTCACAAGTATCTGTTGCAAAATGATGAAAAATATAATCAAAATGGAACTGATGAGGCATCTTGAAGAGAATAACTTGCTTAGTTCATATCAACATGGATTTTGAAGTGGTCGATCCTGCCTCAAAAACCTGCTCACATGCATAGAAAGTGTCAAAAATAATTTTAAATGGGTTTGCTAGTGAATGCGGTCTACATTGACTTAAGCAAAGCATTTGGCAACCTACACAAATGCTTTGCCCACTTTCTCACAGGCAGGTGCAAGCGTGTTTGTATTGGAGACGCCAAGTTTCACTGGGAAACCGTTCACAGTAGAGTTCCGCAGGGGAGCGTTCTGGGTCCCATTTTGTTTCTGATATGCGTGAAGGACTGCCTTGATTGTCTGACATGCGAGAAGGTAATGTTCGCTGACGATCTGAGGTTATAGAAATCGATTGAAAAACCGGAGGATGCGCGGAAATTACAATAAATCTTACATCGCTTGCAAACATGGTTTGATGAGTGGCTGCTGAACCTTAATTTCAACAAATGCCAAATAATCTGACTGTGGTCTAGTTCCAGAAGGATTATAAGTTTGAAGGTCAAGGTCCATCTCCCTTATATATACTGAATTAGTTAATCTTACTGAACTTTTACCCCGTTTAGTGGGAGGTGAACAAATAGCAGAATAACGATAGTTGCAATTGTTTTCTGCTTGTCCATTAACTTGTTTAACAAGATCCCTGCCAATATGGCCGAGTGAGTAGAGGCGCCGATAGATGTTCCAAACCAATTTTGTGGTGCAGATTCGAAACTAGGTCGTGGACCAATTTTTTGTGACAATAAACTGATGGAACTTGAGTTTCGCATGTTAGAATTGCCACAAAATTAACAGAGAGTCAGTTAGGATATTAAACAATAAGAATGTGAAAATATAAGGACTCAGCCTTTGGTTTGAACCCCTTCCGCGATTGAGAGCAGATGCAGGGAGCACACAGCCGGCGTGAGTTTCAGAAAGCAGCAAAGATCGAGGGTCCAAGTCGCAATTTACAAAATCAGAGGAATATACAGACATTTCTTTAATAATTTTCCAGCACCGTGCCATCTACACTGAGGTAGAGACTAAAAACTCGTAGGCTCGAGGTACTTTAAATTCGAAACCAATTTCAAACAACGCGCCAAGGGTTCTATGTGTGATTGATATTTCTGGCTGCCAAGGCGGCCAAGGAGGCTGATCACTATCGGGTCAAAGACGAGTTTAAGGATGTTGCTGAAGGACAGTTGACAAGTGAGTTACAAGATACACTGCAGACTGCCGGCACCTCCAGGCCTTTGATGGCGCCAAGCAGTGCCAAATCAATAAACCTATTTATTACACTCAGTCGCAATAGGCTCACCATCCTTCAAGAGGCACCCTCAAAACTTTAACTTTTTAAAAATCAGTCTTTCTTCGCTTTGAAAAAGAAGCAATCCTTCCTGCCGTAACAAATTAGGCGACACTCCAGGAGATTATGTATAGCTACAACCGAAAGGCCAATGTTTATCAGATATTACATAATCACCAGAATGCGAGCATAAAATAGCCAATCGGCCTACAGGCGCTAATTCACAAAATGATGTTTGTCAGCCAATGAAAAGATCGATAATCTCAGGTTGAGTGCGCTTAGTACACCTCGTGAAACTAAATCTGTCCCTGCTGTTCCGGTCGATCGGATAGACATGAGTTGCAAAGGGAATGTAACTAATTGCTGTCCGGGTGCCTTGTGGGCGATTTTGTGGCTCCTCATCTGGCTGATTACTTGGCCATTATCATTTGTACTAGCGGTTTTTGAAGTTCTTTTGATCCCTCTGTGCGTTTGTTCAGCGAAGGTCAAGGATGTTGTTGAAGAATTGGATCGACTGTCGAAGGTACGTACTCTGTGCTTTTGTCTATCGTTCTGTATTTTCATCCTGTTTAATTCTTGAAAATACGCAGTCAGAATATATTCGGTATTTGGAGTTCATTAATTATTTCGAAACCCCGTTCTATAGCCTTTGTACCCTCGCGCACTGGTTCTTATTTCTTTAGACCAGTCTAATTTAATTCCTACGGAAATGTGTACCACGGTGTAAGCCTCACCGAATTGTCCACAGAGGTCCTTGCCACTGTCATCTTCGGGTGCCTTTGACGCACTTGGCTGGAGGACGACACAACCAAACTGGTTACGAGATAGTCGTGAGTGCGAAGGCTAGATATTTACACTGCGGTGCACTCTTGAACTCCGATGTGACTGCTAGTAATTTCCAGGAGTCGTTTTATATTTGGCCTGACGTTTAAGATGATTGTTTTTCCGTCCATTTACTCACTACATCCATTGACTGTTCAACGAGCCCTACGCCGTTTTGACGGTACCGAATTTGCACCCGCTCATTAGTTGAGTGACATTGGTTACATTGACGATATCTTTCTGTTCATATCGATCCATGATGTCTCACAAGCTATGGTTGCGAATGAACGGAGTCGTTATATTACAGTATAGCGAAGGTTTTCTCGCAATGCATGTCGGACCAACAGAAACACATCTTGGTATTGATAACTGCCACCTTGAAGGATTTTACAGGCTGTTACTAAACGAAAAAATTAAGGACGAAATAGTCCCATAGATCAATGCTGCTAGCAGGGTTTTCGTAATCTAGAAAGTATATATAGACGCAACGCGGTATCTACCCGTCACAAAAGCCATAATTTTTAAGGCATCCGCCTGCTAACCCGGTTTATTGGTTATAAATCTTAAGCTATGCTCATGAAACGTGGGCGTAATCGATGCAGGGTGATCTCTGTCTCAAAATAATCGTTCGATAAAGTGCACTGACTTCCTCTTGAGGTGTGGGGGAGTCTGCAGTCGCTGCGACATCGCAAGAATATTTCAGGTTTTCCAAGAAAGATTGTAATTTAGGCACGTTCACCGTCGTCATTCCTCTAAGTGCTTCGTTGTTGTCCCTCGGAGGTTTCGAAAAGAAGGCCCACTCATTATCTTGCGCACCAGTATTCCGTCACCGTCACCAGACTGGACCGCGCTTCCCGGATCCGCTCGCTCACACCGTAACGCGTGGAAAGGTACAAGTTGCCGAATCTCTGAGACCGGTTAGATAAGGCATGATCACAGTCGTACCAAATACATGTCTAGTAGTATTAAGCAAGAGTAATTTAAGGATAAATGTGAAGGTAAATATAAGCGTTTAATACGAAGACTGAATAAGGCTCGCTGGGATCAAAATTTGGGAGGCCTCACGAACTAACTGTCATTGCAGGTATTATTAACCAGCCCAACTCCTTGTTCCTAGGCTTTTAATGATTGTCGGCAAAGTTCGTCGATCACATCCCCAAGGGCACATTGAAAATATAAGTCAGGGTGATTTCATTAATGACGGAGGCTGCCTTCATTACACATTCATATGGCTAGTTCTAAGACAAGAGTATTATTTTCAACAAAAGACGGTCTCTTCTTTAATTTTACCACACCATCTGGATCAATTGACATATGTGCCCTTCTAATACTGTCGAGGTTGAGAGGGCACCCGAAAGTAGACTGTCTGCCAAACCACACGAGCCTGAAATTGGTTATGAGTGCATTCAGTTTTGTCAACGTTGGCGTTCGATGCACCGGTCTTAGCTCTAGTCAATTTTAACCCCACGTTATTTCCTGTTATTCTCAGTGCCTTATGACTCCGGACCTTCGTCTGAACTAACGATGCTGACAACACCACCCGACTTGAAACTTCTCCTGGGAAATCACTTGCCGTTATGGCATAAGAGTCTTCTTTGGAAAATTTGACTTCGAAATGAAAGCTTGGAGCAGAAAAGTACTTATCGAAAATTTTACGCTGTCGCCAGGCATCCCAAAAATTGACAGGGGTGTATACCGTAAGAAAATACAATTTTAAGTGCCACAGGTTTCTCCGTAACGGTTGCCGTCTTCGAGCTGACTACGTAGAAGCATTCGGTGAGGTCGGGATCCTAAAAGCAGTCCGCATCGTGTTTATGTGCACCTTCAAAAACATTTATTGCTTATTACAATCTGTGTCACCATAAATGCATGTTGTTTTATTGGCAACAGCATTTGACAACATTTAACAACCCGCCATTTCAATCTCCCAGATAGTCCGAAGTCGCTGTCTCAGAACATATTCAAAAGTCTAGACGGTCAGGGAATTAATAAAGAGCTAAACACCACTGGAATTTCTGCGTATGTCTAAGCTATCTGCGAATGGGAACCATGGTCTTCTGGCTAGTCACTTTGTTTTTAGATGTTGAGTGCTCGACATTAGAAGTCGGAAAATTGATCGACTTAGACGGTTCATGTTATTTCAAGGTTCTTTAAGACCTTTATGAGTACCAAGTATTCTTTCCTTAGAGAGGAAGGCTCGCTTTCGAGTATTTAGTCATAATTCTTTCAATTTCATTCCGTTGTTTACTTTGCTTGAAATCAGGTTAGCACTCGTCTGGTTTTAGTTTATAGTATCCGTCTAAGCTTTCGTGACTAACTTTCCCTTGCATCGCATCGTTCGTATTCCATATTCAGCTCACTTTGCTTGTTTCCTATCTTAGCCTGTTTCACTCATAGCCGTTCAGTATTCAAACTAAAAATATATGGCCATGATGAACTCAATCATTTCCATCAGTATGGTTTTTGTACTCTGTACTTCTTCAATACTAATCTTATCTGTTACCAAGCGGAACCTGATAGCAAAAATACTTATTTGCGATTTCTACAACCATGGCCTGCATAACCAAATCGGCTTAGTGAAGTTGAGCCTGCTGCCTCTCAAAGCAAATCCATCTGCTGCGATGGATCCGCTGCACTTGATCACCTTACTTTCGCAACCAATAAGAATAATTGCCGCAGTGTTGAGCCGGTTTCTTTTGCGTCCCATTGAAGCAGTAGTGTTGGCTCTCGACTTGTAGCCTACATTATGGGGCAGGAAACGGGGAACTTCCCATTTTAGTCGTAAACGTTCTTGGATGGCTTCCAGTGTCCTTAGGATGTCGTCGTAGCGACTGCCAGCGACGAAGTCTATTTGTCTCGTTTGGAATTTTGTATTCAAACAGTGTTGAATAACATAAGCTCTAGCTCGTCTTCGATTATACTCACTCTCCCAGCATTTACGGCTATCAAGGAATAAACAACTTCACGCGCAGTTCGGCCGATTTGGCTGTAGTAGTAATAGGCATCATTATTTTCCAAAACCCTGCCAGCTTCGCAAACTTGGGTGACGATGTCGGTGGGAACCGGTCCTTTTGGCGGTAAATTGAATCCAGGGCACGTGAAATGAGCTGCCCGATAGTCATCTACTAAGTATCTGATTTAGAAAATAACCGATTTCTTTGACTAGCGGTTATTCTTGTATTTTGGAGACTTCCAGCCACCTTCTAAAAGTACTTTTATATTTTTTTGCTTTGCCATACATTGTGCTACCGATACATTTTAATTGTCAGTAGGTCTCAGTCACATCTGAGTATGAAAACGCCATTTTATCAAAACGGTGAAATCATTTTTTGGGCTCATTTCTTTGAAAACTCAACCAAATTATTAACATACACGGCTTCTGCTATGTTGGATACACGAAGGATACCGGAAGGCTTCTGATCGCCAAAGCAAACTGTATTTAAAAGCGTAAGCTCCTGTTAGGGCGTTTCCGCGATGGAAGCATAAGTCTTTGTTTCCGTTGTTAATAATATGTCCTCCCAAAGCTGAAGAACGGTGCTGTTGTTGCCTTAGACCAAATGGGGGATCACACCGTTTCAAAAATGTGTTTTTCGGAGTAAGCGGAGTCTGCATGGGTCCTTACAACGTACGACCTGCGTTAGGCCCAGGTCAAATTCATGTCTGCCGCTATGCCCAGTTTCGTAACCAGTCGGTTGAAAACCTCTGGCGTGTCGCTGGTGCATAGAAAATGGTGTTTTTTCCGTTCCTGGAGATTCGTTCCTCGGGGCAAGTCGTTGCACTACTCACTGTACTAAGTGTGAGTCGCTTGACCCTTTTACGACGCGCCAATAGTTATGGACTGAAAGGTTACCAGTCAATGCGATAACTAAGTACTCTTTATAACGCAGTTGATACTGCAGTGACTCCTTAGCGTGGCCTTTACAACATCTACAAATTATGTAATATCGAAGCCGTGTGTGACGCGTGCTAGGCGGTGATTTCATGTCAGATTAACCGCTGTGCCTGACATTCTTCCCAATCGGCTTGACTTGGACTAGCCACTGGTTATGGGAGAGGTAAGAGAGAGTGTGTGTGAGGGGAATTCACCGCGGACGTAACCCTTAATTCCCCACTAGAAAAATCTAAATACACTGAAATTTTCACAGCGCGTTAACCGTCATGACATGAACAGTTGTCGACTGACAGGCTACCTGGGCCTACTCAGAGCTGCAGATCAGGCGAAGATGGTTCCTTAATTTGGCTTCCATAGCACTCACTTATGTGAGATCCAAGACCCATTGCACGAAGCTTTATACGTGTGGAAAAAGAACAAGCTAGTTAAAGTGACGCTTAGACGTGTTGTTTAACGTTTTCGACTATGGCGTTCAAATCTACCCCCGGCCGTCTGCACTGTCTTGTCATACAACCAAAATAAAAGCGAGAGGAACGAGTAAGGTTGCAGAAACGTAGGTCTGCCTCCTTGTAAATAAATTCTTGTGCAATCCGGGCCCGTTCTTATCTAAAAGGACATTATTAGATCTCATTACCTCCGATTGTGGAATCATCGTGCAGCAGTAGTATTTTGGTCGCTTCCTGCTTGTAATCTCGTTGACGATTGAAATGCGAATCGATAAACAAATTGGTCATTTGGCCCAGTCGTTGGACGCATATGCGCCTGCAAGGGTTGACCCGAGTAGCTGCTCAAATGCGAACTTGCTGGAAAGTTGATCGATTCGCTTCGCCTTCGTTAAATTGCTCTATAATGCTTGCGGTGGCGCCAGTTCACTGAGACTGATTATCAGTAAACTTGGTCAACACGTGATGACGGACCAAAAATTAGATTAGGGTATCTCTAGAACCGCAAAGACTGTCTTAACCAGGACTATAGAAAAGAGGATATAAATTTGTTCTGCCTGCGAAAAACAGAGCTGTTGTCTAATTAATGTGGCCGATGACATTCCTTCTCGTGATTCAGAGAAGCTGGGTTTTAAAAGCGACTGAAAACACTGGGTGAACCAGGAAGGTCATTTTGCCCTTATCGTCAGCCAGTCATATCCGATCCAAAGCTTTAGGGGACTTGAAGTCCGAACCCGCGTTCTTGGTTCACTGAGCGTTAAGAAGTTTGGCACTCTACTGGTGAGTAGCTGGTCCGTTGTTCCGTCGGTTGTGGCCATAAAAATTAACTAGGTGGAGGGGGTTTTCACCAATCAGGTTACGGAACGTGTCGTCCCTTTTTGTCTTCGCGCTCAATCTAAAGCCCTCGCAGGCATACGCATAGTGACTTGCGTTAATTTAAATAAGCTGATCCCATCAAACCAGAGGATACGCCGGGAACCATTTTTCGCTTATTAACCACCGTCTGCCTGTCATAATCACCCCAGTTTTTGACAGCCCGGGGTTTGAACCCGCATTCTTTGGTTATTTGGTGTTTAGTAGTCCAACGATCTACCATTGAGGAGCTCACTCCGTCTCGTAAACGTTCAACGTTAACTGGAATCCTAATTTTGCTACAGAAGCCTAAAGCCATAGTAAAACTCAGCAGCTGCTCGAGATGTATCGGTTTTCCTATTTGTGGCACGCGTAAACCGGCTGTCGGCTTTTGCATCTGATATGGTCTCTGCTCCTCCTGACTCTAGCTTGAAACCGGGTCTGGGCGGATGAGGGGGGGGAGAGTGCGATAGGTGCAACACAAGTCAGCTAAAATCAAGTCACCGTCACCGTCCCTGCGTCCATTTTTCTATGGGGCACATGGCGAATATCTTCGTTCGCGACGGTCGGGCTTTCGTTTGTGGACCCATTTCATACCTCCTTACGTCGATCAGACACGAAAAGGACCCCTAAAAAGAATGCCAAATCGCATCGTCAACGCAAGTGGTCGTAGCTGCCGAACGTGACACTGGGCTAAACGTAACCACGAGCAGTTCTCTTTCTCCTCCCCTTTCAGCCAGACTGACTGCGTTTTGCCAACTAGAGATGTCAGTTATCTTTTAGCTAATCCGATGACAAATTGGCCTGAAAGGAAGATAAATTTGCTTTTCTGGGAAGTAGCTCGATGCAAGGTGTGGACTGCTGGTCTCAGCAGAACCCCAGTTTTCACGAAGACGCGTGAAGCGGGCATAGGATAAACCTTCTGCGGCAACTGTAACAAGGAAAACCAACGGTGTATGGAGTTAACCCCGCCCCTCCCTTCCAAAAAAAAAAAACAAATTTTCGGATAGTTGCCTTCACTCCTTCATGGTATCAATGACAGCCTCATCACAATGAGGCTTCCATCTGGCTGAACAAAATTCGCTGCCAACAAGGTCGCCGACGCATATTGAATGTCTTATAGCGGACAATTACGTCGGATCGAGGGCAGTAACACTGAGTTCGTGAGGTGGAACACGAAGAACGTGTCCAAACCACCTCAATCACCCGTCTTGAATGGCTTGGGATATCCTAGTGATTTTGTCGCAGCGATTGTGAACTGTCTCACTTGAGATTAATTTATACCCTTCTCGATGGATAGTACTCAAACAACGGTGTTCAGACACATGCAATTTATGCTAAGCTGCACACAACCCGAAATTCGCAGCCGTAGAGAATGGTTGACCAGGCGTATGCATGGTACATTCAAATCTTCGTAGCGATGGATTTATCGCGCCGGGTCTGTAGGCAGTTTCCTAGGCTCCAGAAAATCCGGTGAGTAGCATCAATTTTATAGACAAAATAGCCCTCCTTATGTCCATTCAACTGCAGTCTCGCTTCAAACGATTTGAAGCTTTCTACGGCTCTTGACAGTCATTACTCTCGGGAGACCTGCCTGGCCAGGGACGCAGCTTGAAAACCCTCTAGTTTTTCCCAGCGTTTATGAATAAACCGATGGATATGGACGACTTTATTCATTCGTGACGCCATAAACTGTAGGTCATCGAAACTTAAAGCTAACAAGGCGATATCATTAACGTAGTCCAAATCAACCAGCTTGCGTGTGTGTACAAAGTCAACATTTCCGAGATTGTTTAGGACCTCCCCGAATATCCAGCGACCAGATACAACTTTCAACGCCAGATCGGATATCGACCGGTTGAAAGATATTGTAATGGACCAGAACTCGCGCTGTAGTGGAGCCATGGTAAGTCTTGATCATGGCGATGGTTTTGACCGACACACCCAAGTACCATTACCTGTCACAGGGCGCCCTGTGTGACTGTTACCCTATCACCGTGTTAAGCCAATGTTAAAGTACCATGCATTTCTTTTTCTCCATTATCTATTCCATCTTCACTTTCAAGTAATCACGTTATTTCTGTGGAAATTGGATTTACACGCTCCTTTTTGAAATGTCTTGTTCTATGCTTCTAGCAAGCAATCTATTATTAGTTAATAACATTGCAACTAAATAGTTTACCTCTTGTTTTTATTTAGTTCTTCGCCTTTGTACCTATGGAGAACGCCTGTAAAATGAAGCCACTTTGTCAACGGCGTGGCATTCCCGTGCCGGCGGATGAGCCCGGATCTCCTGATCTCGTGTGAACTTTCCCCTTCCAGCTAGCCTTTCCTGCACACTTCCCAGTTTTGATCGCTGTTTTTTCCTCAGTACTCTTTGCTTTTGTTATGTTCTCACTACTTATGTTCTCTTTTGCACTCACTTCCCTCAGATTATGTAAGTTTTTTTTTGCTTCTTGCACTCAGAGTCCAGAAACACATAATATCTAGTTGCACATCACGATGTCGTCTTAAAATTAAAGACAAGCAGCACGGCCTCCTCTATTGGTTCGATTGCAGCTTTCAGCCCGTGTATATTCTCTTCTTGGTTTTGGGCTTTCACACTTTTTCGCCTTCTGTCTGAGGAGAACTTAATCTAATTTTTCACTTTGTCCCCCCTCTTCCACTCTATCAGTGCATTTGACCGTTGTTCTAAACATGTGATACCTAAAACATATCGTGCTGTCTACTTTGCCCATTTTACCCAATCACACTGCCTTCGCATCTCTTTGTTGACTTCTTACTTGATCTCCGACCGTATGCGAGCTTTCTCTGCTCATTTTGAACTGGCCCCACAAATTGCAGCATCCCAGATAAGGCTTGTCTTTGAAACCGGTTGAGGAATGCCTCACATTCTTTTTCCCAATTGGAAATAGAGCGTACAGATGAGATCGGGTCCATGTTTGGTTTCCGTGTTGGGGGCGCTAGATGATTTTGTGTTTTTTTAGGCCACAGGAGTGTTAATTACGTTGATTGAGCTCCACCATACAAAATCCTTTCGCTCTATGCGACCTCACAACCACCCGCGATAGCAGACAAACCGAGAATGGTAATTTCATTCGTCTTGTTCTGTCATAATATTAGGCCTAATCGCAGCCGACAGAGCTGGTTCGTGGCTCCACGGTAGCGTGGTGTACTCGAGGCCTGTTTAAAGTCCTTAAGTAAGATTTGAGGACGCTTGTATGGTCTTGCCAAGTTATTCTGGGACAACCATTCTAGTCTATCTTGTCTTTGTCGAAAAATGGTTTGGTGTTGAGTTTTCTTGACAGATTTTGTTTATTTAGCGTATTCCTTTGACCCAAGTATGAAAAACTCAGGGGCCGCCGTGGGATTCGAACCCATGATAGCAAAGGGAACGCTTTAGTAAAATCAACGCCCCAGCCACTTGAGTTACGAGGCTCCCCACCGAATACCGTGAGTTTAATCACACTTGGGCCAAGTTACCCGCCCAACCTACTGCAACGTATGGATTCCACCAATTCTGATATAGTAAGCTGACTATCCAAGCAGGATTTCCTAAGCAGTCCATCAAGAGTCCGCAAGATAACTACCAGACGCAGTTCGGTAATTTGGGGATTTGGACAGACTTGAATAATTCGTTTGACCCACTTGTGAAAGATTCGGCGGCCTCAGAGGGATTCGAACCCTCGGCAGCAAGGGGTAGGCTTTAGTACAACCAACGCCCTAACCACTTAAGCTACGAGGCCCCACCGGGAGCCTTGCGTTTACTCAAACATGGGTGGATTTGAATCCCATCGAGAGCGTTGGGTATTTCGAAACTGGGCCAAACGAATTGTTCAAATCTGTCAAAACCCCTACTTACTATTCAGCCTATGCCTTTTCATGACAGTTTAATCAATTGCTGATTTCTAATCTTCACTTCCGTTTTTTCTGTGCAAATCCTTGCCGTGCTCAGGATTTGACCTTTTGGCAGACGGATTAGTGTCGCACGAGTTAGCATAGTAAAGTCGTCATAGCCTGCAGGATTAGAGCAAATTTTGCGACGCCACAGGCAAGTTCAGTTCACTCTTTGCAGGTATTAGCATAAAAAGGGCTTTCCAGTCTTTGTATCTGATTTAAAAGTTCTCGCGCGTTTGTGAATCTCTGGATGACTGGACTCTTTGTCTTGGCCTGCGAGGTGCTCTCCGTGGCGTGCTTTTATTTATATTTTTAACCATGCTCTTTGGGGCGTGTTTCCTCATCATTCGAATTTGGCCAACGCTCTGAGTCGTCCTTCTCGCTTGTTATGAAGATTCCTGTTTTTAATGGGTGGCTTTGGTGAATTTGAATAACTCGTTTGATCCTTTTATGAAAAATTCGATGCTCTCAATGACATTGGAATCTACAACAGCAAAAACAAGGCTAGGTTACAGGCAATGCTCCAACCACCTGTATTTTGAGGCCCCACCGGGAACCATGAATTTATTCAGTGTGGTCAAGTTAGCTGGCCAGCTTACTGCAGTGTATGAAACCTCAATCTGTACGACAGACGGGGACAACAAGGAAGGCCAGTTGATTGTTTGCTATCCGGAGGATGAGGGAAGCAACACAATCTCCATGTTCCGGAAAAAACAACTAGCTGTCCTTCCCTGATCTAGTCATCTGCCACAACGATCTCGGTGACCCAAAAAACGGTGCTCCAAAAACCGTCAAATGCGACGCAAGTACCCAGCGTTAACAGTAATCATGCAATGAGTCACAAGCGAAGTTACCTATGTACGCACCGTCAGTGTTTCGAGGCGTACTACGTTGAACCGGAAAACAAGATTACCGAAGAACAATGTCTTCGGTGAGTACTCACGTTTGGTGTCTTCACACGCATCTTTGTAAACTGATGCGTGTGAGGGCAAGATAAGGGACAGAATGTCGTACTAGTTTTTTTTCCGTGAGATTGGGGCCACCGTAGTTATAAGCTTCGAATAAAATTGAAAGGATACTGGGAGATTTTCCACTGGAAAACTGTTGCACAGCTCTGAGAGTGAAGGCGGACAATTGAGGTCGGCGTTGATGTCCCTATGATGAGGTCGAGAGATGGCTTGTCGCAGATTGTGGGCAGGTGGCTGAGGTCACGCTTAAGATCCCCAACTCTGTGTTTTGGCATTGGGACTTTTCCAGCGGTAGGGTAATGTCATCTTAATAGATCAACGGCTGAGTCGCTTTGGCTTTGGAACCGTAGAATTTTTTCATGACCACGAGCCAATATTTTACCTCGTAGTTGTAAGCATGTCCATAGCTTTCTCTAGTCTTGCGAGTTATTCTATCCGTTTGCATCTGCCGCATCCTTTGCTTCGTAATCGGCAAATTATTGCCTTGTTAGCATCGGTAGTACTGTTCGCATACATAATTTTTTTAAGGAGCCGGTGGCGGATTTTCCCGCCACAATGATGAAATCAATCCTGGTGCTTCCGATGTGCGCGACCAAGGATTTCCTGGGTAGTGGCCTGAATGACAGTCCACAGTTCCCTTCTCCAGGCCTCCATAGTAGTATTTTATTCTGGGAACTTTTATTAGCCTCCGTTTGTGAATCTTGCAGTCTAAAATCAAATGTGCGTTTAGCCGAATCCATTGACGCAGTATTCAACGTGCCTCATGGTGGTTTACCTTGAATACGTCTGTGCGGATTTACGGATTTATCGTGGACGAGGACATAGTCCAGTTAGTGCCAGTGTGGTCGGTTGAGTATGCATCCACGTCGTCTTCTCCCTCATTAGAATGTCGATCAAGCTACTGGGTAGGAGGAGGAAAAGGTCATTGCCGATGCAGCCGTTGATGCCGTAGCTACACTAGACTCCCTCCCAGTTAAAGTTATCTGTAACAACACGAGCATTAAAATCACGACAGACAATCAGTTAGGTTAGAAGGAGAAGATGCGATCACGGGACCAAGAGGTTTATTGGCCTGCCGTTTTGGATTCTCACTTGAACCCATCATTAGAGACAGTCGCAGGTAAGGGTAATAGAGACACAACGTGCGCTCTATTTATTGTACAACAACTTCGACGTTTACCAAATGCGAATGGCTACACGTACAGCTTTTTAAACAATGCATGCGCAAAGAGCATGAGGAAACAAGTTAAATCATTCCTAAATTTTAGCGAACTCGGAAGCAGTCAGCCACCTTTTCACTAAACTTGGAGTGGGGTTGCACACAGCCCGGAAGAAACCATCAGGCGCCGGGTTCATGAGGCCGAAACCTCTGGGGTAATTTAGGGATCTGGTGCAATTGTGGACAAAGCAACTACGTCGGAGAAACTGGGAGATTACGTCGCATGTGAAGGGCCGAGCACGCAGCAGTGGTGAGGAGCAGGGAAGATGTTAACTCTCAGGTCGCAGCTCACTCACGGGATCTGGCAATATTTTCAAGTATGATGAGGCCGAAATCCTCGCACTAGGTGATAACCGCATTAGCCGAGAAAGGCTTGAGTCGGGATTTTCAGGCCCACATTCCAACAAACGCAATGATCTCGTGTTCCCATATTCTGTGCTGAGACTTTGCCTGAACAGGGGAATCAGTCACCTGAAGAGAGCGCGGCTGACCAACGCCTCCAATAACAGTGGACCAAATGTCCTTATCATCATCACGCCAACATCCAACATGGACGATGAAATTATGTCCATAAACAGCTCGGACGCGGACAGCAAAGCCACCATCGCATCAATTACAACCCCCAGCGGTGATCGCGAGAGCTGCTACTTGTAGTATGCATTTGATCACGTAGCCTCCATGTACTATAAATACTGCGTCCCTTGTGCTTCTAGTAGTCATATCTGCGATTGTCTCCGTTGATGGGTTCAAGGTAGAATCGGAAACGTCAGGCCAATAAACTTCTTGTTCCAGAGATCGCATCGTCTCCTCCTGAAATGCTTCCTGTAACTCACCTGTTCACTTCTATCAGCAATTAACTGGTCCACCTTCAGTACAGTCGCTAGAAGAGTGTGAAAGTATCTTCGTAGAATTTTTCTTCGTGTGGCTAGGAATGGCGTTGAAAGGATGTAGGCAATCAAGATGGCGATGAATATCTTCAGGGAGAGATAGAGGGTCCCGTGGTCATACGGTTATGGTTATTAACCTCAGGAAGCAGGGCAATTGTCCAAAAATGTTACTTCCCAGGGCAAATATGACTATCTACATGCGAAGAAGGAGACACGATCGGTGGAACAGAGCTTTATTAGCCTGACGTTTCGGATTCTCTCTCGAACCCATCACTAGAGACAGTCACACAAAAGGGTAATAGGTGCGCATGCGGTGCAGTATTTATAGGGCATCACACGCCTACTATATCTGGCAGTCCTCGTGGTCCTTGCCGGGGATCGTGGTCGATGGGATGATTGCTCGTCGGTCCATGCTCGAGTTGTTAATTGCTGTGATTTCGTCACCGTTGTCGATCGTTGGCGTGACGATTCCTCGGCATTTCGGCCCGCTGTCACCGGAACTTTTGATCATCCACATCCCCTCCGCGTGGCTGGTAATCTTTTTTTGCCTACGAGAAATCGCAACACAGGATATGGAGGCACCTGTTAATGGAATGCTTGCTGGAGAACCACGACTCAAGGATCTCACGGCGCACGCGGTTTTAACCTGTGGCGAGAGTTGTGGCCCCAACCTTTAAGTTGAGTTCTGGTTAATAAAGCTCTTGTTCCACCGATGGTGTCTCCTGCTTCGCGACTACTTCCTGGAACTCGCCTCTTTGCTTCTATTAACATCATTATAATCTGTTGTCACGCTGCCTTTGAAAGTCAACATCAGGAGAGGCTGTATCCTCCTCTCACCTCCAATTTTCTTCACTCATCTAACTGAAAGCCGTAATGCCCTCACTATAGCGCAGCAGTCCCCGGAAGATCAGAACTGTTGGTCATTCTACTCCGATGTTCATCGTGTTATTTAAAATTTTAAGACCTTTTGAGGCGTTTGGAGTGGTTAATGTCACTCTGTCAACCCAGGGGATGAATGCGGTCGACGGGTTTTATGCTGTTCTTCGACCGTCTATATTAGATTCACCGTCGGATGACCGACGCCGTGTTCCGCCAACATTTTAGGGCACATTTTTAGTCCCCATCCTCACTAAGTACCAAGCTGTGCTTTTCTAAGCAGTACTATTGCGCCATTACACGCGGCCGTCGAACTCCTCTGCAACCACAACTTTGTTACAGCGGAAACGATTTTGGGGGCAAGCCGGAGGTTGCGCAGAGTTTTTATGAGGCTATTTTGGGGAGATATGGGTTGGTGACTAGCAGAAAAGTTAATTATTCGAATTTCCTTATATGCCTTCGCCCGACAGAACCCTGGAATAGGAAAATCCCCCCAAAAAAAGAAGTGACCTGACGTCACGTTCCGTGTCTAAACCCCAATCAAAACCTTAACCGTAACCCAACCATAACCCGGGAATGCTAACTTTTAGGGCCCTTCAAACCGGACACGACGATTGGAACGCCCGTTTGCTAACCTGAATCGTAAGCAGAACCTTAACGCCGACCTTACCCTTAACCCTAACCACTACGTACTTATTTACCATACCGACGGCAGAGGTACTCGCTAACAGCGAATACCTGCTCAGATATGCATATCAACTTCCTGACCCAGACTGGATTGGTTTGTTCTAAAGGATTTACTTAAAGTTTGTGCATTAATTTCCTCGGAAATTAAACACGGCCCAACCAAACTCCCTCTAACATTAACCCTAAACGTAACTCTAATCCTAACTTAATCCTATAGTTAACCTTAACCTTAATTTCCCTGAACTTTAATGCAAAGTCACCTGTATTATGGGCTGTTTCCCTTCCCATGTCCTTCCGAGAGGTCCATATGAGCGTTCCCTACGGATAACTTTGTATGACATGTCTAAGGCTAATTAGAAACGCATTCGTGGGGGAATAATCAGGTATAGTGGCAGATTTTATTGTGCTAAGAACCACTCTGCTAACATGTTGTTATTAAACATTTTTATAAAAACACTCCTCTTCTCCAATACATCGGCACCAGTCATTCTTTGTTGATATCTGTCAGCTACTTCTTGACTTAAGGAGGCCGTATCACAACAGTCGAATTTCGTAGGTATACCTTAACCTTTGTGACCTCCAGGTTAAGTCCGCAGTGGAAGGAAAAGGAGATAGACGTTGGGATATGAAGAAGCTACAAGACGGCATTAAACCTAACAACAATCCTAACCTGTCTCTGCCCTATACTTTCCCTCCATACCGTGGAGACTGCGTTTACGATTTTATCATGGACCTGGCAAGAGGGCATCCAATCACCGTCACCGAAGGGAAAAGTATGTCCACACAGAAGCGAAAGAGATTATTTTGAGTAGACAGTAGAGGGATTTTGTATTCAGAAGGCTGAACTAGTGGTGACTGCGTTTCACCCCTTTAGACGATTCAGAGCATATTTTCCTCGGCCGTGGATTTGACTGGCCAGTCTAGCTGGCTGTGATTGAAGTAAGTCTTTATGGCCGCAAGAGCGACCGCAGGTTCGCCTGTATCAGACAGTACTGTGAAAGGCATTTAAAACTGATGGGCCAGTGCTTTCGAATTCCAGCACCTGGTCAATGCGATACTGTAAGTTCTTTCTTTGTGTCTTTTAGTAAGCCTCATCAAACCAAAAGAATCATCCGGATCTTGTCTTCCGTATTCTTTTAAATGCATTGATTTTATAATATTTCGATCGACAGTGCATTGCCTATTTGGGTTGAATTTATATATCCGTAGTAAAATTAATATTTACACACTTGTGTAATCCCTTTACCCGGCTAATTATATATTTGAATTGTGGAATGTTTATACAGTAACTGGTACTAAAACCGGGTGGAGAATGAGAATATGGATTCCCCACCGCATTGCCGATGACCTTGAGCTAATTTTCAGGGTTAGTGGTATGAGGGTTAGGCGTAGGTTTAGGGCTAGGGTTCACATTAGGATACCGAGGTCGGTAATGCCCCGGAATTTAATGCCACGTTACTTGTAGCGGACGGGAGGGAGCCCATAGATCCGTGTCTGACCTACAATGTATCTGACCCTCCCCGAGGAAACTTACATGGTCCTTCCAGTAAAGACATAGACGAAAAGAAACAGCCTAACCAGGGAAGGACTTGCCAGTCAGCCCCGCAAGGGCATTAGCACCTTATGAGTCCCTTGCAGAACGAGTGACCGTCGCTATCGTGTTTTGAAGCAGGGAAGATGCAGACTTCTAAGGCAGGCACGTGAGTCAACACAAACATGGATATGTCTGGTTTCTGAAAGAAAATAGGTTTTAAATTTCGAAATAGTTTTCTGTTCGCCACCCTCGGTAGCAGGTATGAAGAACTGCTTGCCCTGCCAACGCAAGGAGAACCCTATAACGGGACCGGTGGAACTGAATTTTAAGGAAGTACATGTACTTATGCATGCTGTAATTTTGGTTTGGTAGACGGCTCCCAATTGTCAGTCTATAACTAATTTGGTTTATGGGGGTCGCTTTGTGGCTTAAGAGGCGGTGCTGTGATTCTTAGTCCGCCCACGCAATCAGCGCCGACGTCGCCTACTAAGCCTTGCCGACCCGCACGTCACAACCTCCGCCCACGCGTGTGACTAAATCTCAGGCTGGCAATGCCGTGACGCCTATAGATATTTTTCTTTTCCTCGGTCGGTCACGGCCGCCCGCGATTCACGGCTGGACGAACAATAACAACGGCTGAAATCGCTGATGACGGGACTTGCCTGGAGAGACAGCTTGTGGCAACTGCTTGCAGCGCCTCTTGTATGCTCTTTAGCTCAGTTGAATTTGACCCAACCTAATCGGTCTTTCCTGACTTCTGGTTTGGGAAACCTTCGCGGTGTCGACCGTACTACTTCGACACTATTATTATTTTCCCGATCGTTTTGGATGTGGGCACCCAAATACTCTGCCGTTTGGCTTTCGTTGATTCAACAAGTTGCTGCCAAACCCCACCCACAACAACCGCATGTCTTCAAGAAGTTTCCCGCTATTCGTGCGTTTTCCGGGCTTGGTGGATCCATACTGAAATCTGTACGCCTCCTGAAACTTAGTGAGGAAGTTTAAAGAAGCATTGTAAATATGCACTGGAGGTTTAAAGGACCCCAAATAGCTTTTAGGAGTGCTCATTCCGATATTTCTGATGGCACCTCGACTACGTGATAATTCCACAATATTTTGTGATAGGGTATTGGGAATAGGCCCTGCCACCTTGGGTCGGCGTTTAGCGTAAAAAGTGAAGTGTTCGGTGCTCCTAGAAGAGACGATTATTTTGCGCAAGGCCGACTATTTGCTGCGGCCTTCATGAGGACAATGAGAGGGTATTGCCTTAAGCTCGAATGAGGACAGCTGCAGGGGGGCAGGGTCATGTGAGAGAACCGCCGGGTAGCTGACACGGGAAGACGCTGGAGGGATATTTTAAGATAATGGCTTCGCTAGCGATTTTGCCTCAATTTGACCAAGTTACCCATTACTCAAGCCAGAGTTTAAATGCATTTGTGCAAGTAACCAACGTCGTCAACACGTTCGCTGTTTTTGTTAAAGCCATTGCCTTATGGCACAATTTCTGCCGTTATAACTACTTTAAGACTTGGACAAACCTAGCAGGACTACAGTCCACGCTTAGCCACGCTAACAATTTCAAAATGATTCTAATCACCAGTTTTCCAGGCAGAAATTCTCATCTCGAAAAGTCTGTATAAAAAAAAGTTGTGAAAGAAAAGCGAATGTTGCCATAGACTGGCAATTCAGAATTCCGGGTTAAGCTTTATATTACAACAGTTCGTACTAATAGGATCGCTGGTGGCTGATTTTTCCCTTAGATGAAGACTTATCGCAAATTTTCTCGTGTTAATTGTTCATGAATAATTTTATAGTTGCAAATTTGAACCAGTAAATTTAACGGTGCCGGACCAGCGAGCCTCAGTATCGCACACTAGCGACGAAATCGATAACAGAATGCTGATTAATCAGCTACTTGACAAAATCTAAACGAATCTGACGATTCTATGAAGTGGGAATACGACTGGTCATCAAATACGTTTTCCTTTTTACCATTTTCTCCAGATTTGATAGTAAACCCTGAGAATCAGCCAGGAACTGGTTAATGCACTGACCCGCCCAGGTTTCTGCTAATAAACTGATATTATACGGGGTGCTCCCTTCGGAGGGGAAAAAGAAACAACACATTGTATGTTAGAAATTCATAAACTTTCTTGTACCATGAAGCAGTCTCATCATGTGGGAGCTGACTACGTACAACGTGGGTATCAGCTTGGTCGTTACAGCCCAATGCGCAAGGAAATACGGGAGACATTTGGGAAGGAGCCATCTTTTACAACCGCTTAAAGCGTGGTTCGTACTTTTTTTCCCTCCTTTTGCCTCGTCATATTGGTTTAAGCTTAAGTTCGAACTATGCCTTGTTCTTGGCTAAATGCAGGGCTGATAGGTGAGGTAACATTTTTCCTGGCACATTCACACGCAAATAAATACGCTCTGAGCAATTTTTTGAAGTCTTGGATGAAGGCTCGGTTTGGGCGCTCGCTTGAAATAAGATTTCAGTTCTGGGCTAGGCTTTCTTTTGAAGGAAGTATTTACATTAGGTTTGGCACTATGCCTTCAAACAGACGTTAAATATCTAGGGCTGTTATGTTTTTTTTGTGGGGAGGGGGTGCAAGGTTAGTTTAAGCGATATTTTGCAATCCAACAATCGGTTCGTGACTGCATCCAAAACCACACCGTCATATACCTGTCCGAAGCCCGTCGGATGCGATGCGTTGGGTCAACACCGGCGATGCAATGGGCTCTGACTAAACTTGCGTGAAATTTTAAATTCCGCTCAGACTACGTGTTGTCAAGAGGGTAAGAGTTGTGAAAAAACTGCAGTTTTGCACGTTTCAAGCGTTCTATCATTGCTTATTGGTGCTAACAGCTTTCATCCGCTGGAAACACCTGCCTCTGAGATGTCGTCTAGTGCCTCTAACTTAAGCAGGCTTTCAGTGGCCTGATGCCATGTGCAATGCTGCACCTCTCGCGACTACTTTCACGTGCGCAACAGTGACGACCAATCCTGCCTGTCCAAACTGCCGAAGGATATAGCAACAGCAGTTTTGGGGATAACCTCAGGGGCTACAGAAATCGGATGGAAGCTGCGCACCAGGTGAATCTTTGAGAAAACCGCTTTACCAAAAAGCTTCCGGCGAAATCCTGAAGATGAGGCACTGGATACCGATCGTGAATTGTGAGGTTGTTGAGGGCACGGTAGCCGCCACAGGACCACCAGTCACGCGATGTCGCCTTGGGTTCCATCTGCAGAGATGACGCTGACGGGCTCATGGACGGTTGAATAACGCTCACTTGAAGCATATTTTCAAATGCTGCTTTTGCAACCGACGGGCGGGCAGGCGCCAGTCGTCTAGGACGAGCGAAACCAGGAGGACTTGTGGCACGGATGTGGAGCATAACATCATGCTGAAACTTACCGCTGGGAAACTGATGGTTGTTTGTGTTCGGATGCTGAAGTAGAAGCTCCCGATAAGGACACCTTATATCTGTATCCGTGACAGATAGATTGCAGAGAGTTATAAAGGGAGTAAATCCGCGAACAGACAGACCAGTAGTGCGATCAAGCAGTTGGAAATGCCGGCAGATAAACAGGAGGTCAAACTCGGCTAGAAAGTGTGAGCCAAGGATTATACGAGGGACATCGGCAATCACAAAAATCCAAGATAAAGACCGATGAAGGCCAAATATGCGAATATGGGAAGAGTTGACAGCTTGGAGATGGAGATCAAGGTTGGAAACGCGGCGGTCGGCTAGAGTGCGAGGGACCACACTGAGCTGGGCTCCAGTGTGCACGAGAAAATGTAAGCGACTCAAGGTGTCATCGACGTATCAAGTGCGACCAGGGCCGAAGGAGCCAAAAGGACAGTCACCTCTTTTCTCTGGCAGAATGGTTTCCCTGCATGGATTTGAAGAAACGGAGGGAAGAACATCGATGGGCCTTTGCGCCATAGTTTGTACGGTACCAACAGACATCGACAGTTCGAGATCGCGAGTGAGCCTGACGACGCCTGGGTGAGTGTCTGGATGATAGGTGAGAGCTCAGGCGCGCAAGCTGGAGTTTGGGCGAAATCACCTCTTCTGACATGGCAGCCATCTGCGTCACAAGGGGGGTCATTTCCCGTCGATAAATAGGAACTGGGGAACTGGGCGATGGAGGGCGGCCAGAAACGTTGCACCTCCAACATCCTGTACGCGATCTCGGCTAGTCATGAGACTGAGGGGTGCTCCGGGCCGGATGCCAAAATGATCTGCACATCCGTCGGAAGATGATCTAGAAGCATCTCCTTAACTAGTTTATCGGCAATTTAGAGCTCATCGCGAAGGGTTTGCACCCTTTCGAGGAGCCTGGTGGGTTTTCGGTCATCCAAACACTCCGCATGAATGAGCTGGTAATAACGCTGTCGGTCGGACACAGCATGCAGTCGCATGAAAGCTGCCTTAAGCTGGGTGTAAGGTTAGTCGGCCGGTGGATTTGGATCACTGATCGCACTTGAGACCGGGACTGCAATGACAAGGCCTGAACAAGCCTGTGAAATTTTGCAATGTTTGCGGAGTAATAACAGGACTCGATGCGAGGGAAGTAGAGTTCAGGTGGATTGGTCCAGAATTCTGGTAAGGAGAGAGTACAAACGGATAGCGTCGTCCGGCATAGCTGCGGCAGCGGGAGGAACTGGTTGAAAGTGCACGCGAGGGGAGGACCAATAAGGCTGGCTGGCTCTTGTAGACGAGTGAAAGCGTGTGAAAAAGGCAGCGCGCGTTCTTGATCAGAGCCATCACTTTAGCGAGTAACGACGATCGAGATATGCTATGCCAACAGCCACGATATAACGGACTTAGCTAACAACGAGTCTTAGTAAAAAATAAATGTGGTGGGTGAAATGTCAGTTTATGGTACCGAAACTCACACCAGTTTGAGTGTACCACGTAACAGTTCAGAAACACCAACTTACCAGTCAATCATATACGCGACTGACTCACACGGCCTCGCTGAGTGCCCTGTGACGACTCCACACGGGTTCAAAATTTGGATGTCGCACCCGCAACGGCAGGCGCACCCTCGTCCAGCAACCAACTTCCTCCAATCCCATCTCCGATAGTTCTGTACATAATACACTATCCTCCAAAATGGCGTCGCACTGCTTCTTTTCTCATATGGAACCGGGCTAGAAGGTCGTACAGGCTAAGGTCTTCCATAAGAACTTAAGCTGCTGCGATAAACTCTTCAAAGTACCCCCTGGGAGGTTTTCGGCCGCGTCAAATGTCGCTACATTAAGTTGATCCTCGGTTAGCCTCTTTAAATAGGGCAAAGTGCGTTCGTCTTCATTTCAATCCAACCCTCCGGGAGACCAGTTGCGCAAGAGATTTGCATTGTCTTACAGTTACTGCAAACCAATGTGGTATTCTGCCTGTGGAACTGAAGTGTAATCTGGCTCAACTTTGCTCTGGAGTCCGTATTTGTCCGACTGCAATGGGACGCAGACATTTTTTAATGTGAGGAACCTGAGGTGTGGACGTGCCTCTATCGGCCTTTAAGTATACTGTCGCTTGTACAATTGGCCTACCTATGCATTCAAGCACCTTGTGATCGATATTCCGTGTTTACTGTCCCCTGTTCCTATATATAATTAGAGCAGAACATAAAAGCTAAGCAGAATACTATTACGGATTAGCCTTAATTACCGACAATAACTCTCTCGGGGCTTCTCAATGGGATTACCACAGTGTAATTCGAACGAGGTCAGTTATAATTCACAGACAAGGGATGACCGATAGGATTTTACTCCCTAAATCAGGTACCTTCCGATTTCTCATTCTTCTTTCTTAGCAAACTCTTTTTTACGACATTCGTCAACTTACCTATTTCATGTGGTGGTAACATATGAAATAAACAAACTTAAGAATGTCGTTAAAAGAGTATGATACGAAGGAAGAACGAACAATTGAAAGACGGGATAACGCCGAGGTACCTGTTCTCCGAGTATTTTGTCTGGTAAATCCATTTTTATGACGTACCATTCAAATGTTACCATAGTATGACAATATTTTCTAGCAATGGCATAAAGATATACTACTGCTGTCAGTCCACAAAGAATTACCTAAAATCCATATGCTCAACGTTTTTCTTTGGCCAATTGTTGGCCTGAAAGACAGCCCCAAATACAATCTATCCGAATTGGCTGCCTAATAACTTATCTTTTCCGTGGGAAGGATCAAGGTTCTCCATCGATCCAGTCTTCAAATCCTTCATCGAAAGCCGATGAAAAGCTGACTGTTCTGACCATATGATGACAGCCTTCAACATGGTTTCACTATTTACCTCTCTCCCACCGAAACTAGCTCGCGATATTCTACGCAAACGGTTCAAGGAGAAGTACGACGAGACAATAGGACTTCTGAAAGTTGAGCATTCTATTAAACTCTTTGCGCTCGACCAAGGAACCTTTTTCACCTTCAACGGCAGAACATACGAGTAGATCACAGGAATGCCGATGGAATCGCTAATATCCACTATAATTACAGAACTCGTCCTACAAGAGCTGGGCAGGTACCTTGCAGCCAATACGAGGTAATTTGCAGCCAATATGTAGAAAAAAATTTCGTTATAATTGGGAAGAGCGGGCAATCGGAGATTCAAGACCTAATTAAAGACATCTTTCCCTGCATTCAGTTAACAAGGGAAGAGCAGAATATTGAACAGTTGCCCTTACTTAACGCCCTTGTCAAACACAGGCCTAATGGGAAAATTAGCACCACTGTGTGCAGGAAGACGACTAGCAAAACTCGGGTCCTCAACTACCATAACAATGAACCGATGGCGCATAGAAGCGGTTGTGTTACAGCGCTCGTCGAAAGGATAAAAATACATTGCAGTGTGTTGGTGGGACACGTGCTAGATTTGCAGCACAATCGGGAGCAAATTAGAAAGAATGGATGGCCAACCAGTTTCATCAGCATCTGCCTCCACACACACCCAACGGGAAACAAACAGGGAATAGCCACTGACGCTCTGATACCCTCGGCATTATACGCCTTATAGGTCAGAAGCAGCTGAACGTATTGCCACGTCGATCATGGTCCGACGGCTATCATGTGTACCAGAATCATGAAAATGAAGGACCGAATAGATTCAGGTGATCAAGGTGGTGTAATTTATCTAATCCCATACCACGACCGTCCTTTCCAGTATACAGACCAGACAGGACGAAAACTTAGCTTGCGAATAATTGAGCAAACATGAACGGTTCTGAGCGGTGACTCACTGCCTCAAGTTGCTACTCGCACCCCAGAGTAAGGCCATGGATTTAAATTCCCAGCACGCAGATAATTGCGGAACAAACGGGAAGAGGGGGCGGCAACTGCTAGGTACACGTTAATATACCCCCTTTCACCCGCTACAATGTACTATGTTCATGCGGCCAAGAGGATTGGTCTAGTTCCTAGCAAAGGACGCCCGCCGTCACCACGCCGTGAGACGGTATGAAACCACCCATATCGTTAACACTACCCGGACTCCACCCTACCCCTTCTTTGTTTAACTAAAAAACTGCTAATTTGCTGTTGTATTCTCAGTCTTTGGTGATGGCCTCCTGGGCAAGTCCGAAAGTTCGGGCCATTACCTATTTTTTCAGTGATCGCACCTTCAACTTCTTGGTAATTTTGACCTATGTTAGGCAGAGTGAATTACACCCTTTGCAACCGTAATAACTTATAAACTTATTATCTTGGTTTGGCACAACTTGAGTAAGTAAGCCACCTTCAATATATCTAATCGAAAGCGGTGAAGTCATTGTATGCTTCGTGTTTCGCAGTTCATTCTAAATTTCCCTGAAGAGTTCATTTTTACTGAATCTTTTATCCATTTGAATCGTAGCTTTTCGATGCGATAAACGTTTCCTGAAAATATCTAAAGGCTTATTTCAACTCGACGCCTATCTTATCTCATTATCTCTCCCTGAAAATCGATAGAGGACATACGCAGGTACAGTTACCTATAACTGATCCGCTTTTATAAGCATCGACAATATCGGCAGGCTTCCAACCCGAGACAGAAAGGGCAAAACTCTACCATTAACACCAACCCTAACTTAAATCACCCAGGAAATTTCGCATACGGCTACCCGTAATTCTAGGGCTCCACCTTACTGATTTTAGCAGAAACCAACGCTTTAACCACCTGAGTGTCGAGTTACATTAATTCACCATTGTTATCTCCATACGAAAAAGTCTCCAACGTCTACGACCTTTGAGCGTTAAATTCACTGATATTTTTGGCTTCAAAAATAAGTCGAAGGCTTATCGACTGTTAAGAGTGAATTCTTCAACTTCAGCTTTGGGGTGCCTAAAAGTAAGGACACGTGTCGTTGATTGCCTAGTGGGAGTTTGTGCAACTTTTCTAATTTAAATTTCTGCTATTTACAACCTTCCCGCTGCATGTTGGCTACGTGATTCTTAACAGGGGAGGCACCCTAAGTGCCATCAAAAGAAACCGGTGGATGCCATGCTAGACAGCCAACGCCAGGGAAGCCATGGAGAGCTGAGACCTAAGACGCGACTTGACTCGATTTATAGCCTGCCAGATAATGTGGCTCAAGTGGTAACACAGCAAATTGCGCGTCCAAATATTTTCTCGATCGGTATACCACTGTGCACGTAAAATCCTGCGACTCACGCAATTGTTAATTTTCAAACAACATCCAATGTGCACAGTTTCGTAAAATCAGTGGTATGGTCAAACATGCGTTTTGTCTGCATAGCCGCCTGCGATATGTTGCTTCAGTGATTGTTGGCTTCCAAAATTAAAAAAAACACTGATTTGCCGTTCGAGATGAAATATGAGCTGCTGTAGCACGAGTAAGCGGTATATCACCGGCGGTTTGGCATGATGCGATTTTTCCTGAACGCGCACCATTCTAAACGCACACAGGTTCAGCTTTCTGGCACCAAAGAACGGGCTACTTTGCACAATTTCCTGTAAGACAGATGGCAAGGTTAAGGTTTCATTTATAATCAGTCTGTTGTACAGACGCGGGGAAACTGTTAATCACAAAACCTTCCAAGAAAAGAAATGGCCGCGAATTCCTGGAGGCAATGCACCCAGACGAGGCATGCATTAACAGGCGTATCGATTTAGATGCCAATTAAAAATTTATCAAGATCAAGTGGAAGCGAAAACAGTTACTATCAACCGGATAAATTAAACTTCTGGACGTCTATTGGCTCAAATTTTAGCCAACCATAGAATCTTGTGTAAGGCATTGTTAAAGCTTAATTGTTTTCTGTACATTCCCAGTTGTCTGACGATGAACTAGGGCACCAGATTCAAGAATTTACAAAGGTTATTTTGTGTATATGTATATATATATATATATATATATATATATATATATATATATATATATATATATATATATATATATATATATATATATATATATATATATACCTTACTCCCCAGACCTGGTTGCACGCGACTTCCAATCACCCCTTAAAGAAGTGAACCACCCTCTGGGAAGTGCTAGGATGATGCCGTATGGCCCTACAGAGCTGCAGGAAAGAGTGTGGAAGAAATATAATAAAGATTTTATCGATTGACAAAGGAGTTTATGGAAATGAGACAAGTAAAGGGTTGTATTTAAAAGCCATGTAGATAAATGATCTCGAATGGATGAAAACGTTTCTTACCGGATTATGCTCATTGTAATTCTTTCGTTGCGACTACCACCTGGAACTCATCCCTTCGCTTCTGATAGGTAATTGCAATTCCCCTGGAACTGGAGTTGTGTTCAAGGCACAACCTTGTGCTCATATTATTTCTGGAATTTTTGATTCTTCACTTGGGACCTCGTAGTTCCAGTGGTTAGAGCATTGGTTATACTCAAGCCTTGTCCCTGCTGCATGGGTTGAATTCGCACCGAGACCGCCGCGTTTTTCACAATTGAGTCAATGGAATAAGATATAATATTCGAAAATGTACTCTTAAGTTGATATATTTTCTGCCTGTCGAAGCTTTTAGGCTAAATTTTCCTCTCCAAGCTCACAGAATGCTCATATAACAGCGTTTTAGACGCCAACCAGGCTTTGAGAATTGCTTAACTTGCCGACGCACGCGAAAAGACGACGTCCATGTCTTGATTGGTGGGAATTTGTGGCAGCTGTTTTTTCTACAGTGTCTGCATACACGCATTAGGGTGAGAACGAAATTCGATCTTGGCTAAACACCGGAGGCCGATATGAGTTGTGGATCAGATTTTTCAGGTTTAATAATTGTTTTTCATATCTACTGCCCCGAAATACAGAATAACCTCACGTAATTATACACTGTTTCTAGGTCGCTGCTACCTGATATAAAACTAGTTCATGGCACAAATTCGGAATCTCACGAGCGAAACAGATCTTTCGTTTTATTTTATGGACATCCATTTTGGCGTAATTGTATCCAGCTTCATGCTTTTATTTTAAATTGCTATATTATTAAACTAGCATCCACTACTCGATTTTATTTTGGGAAGTACTTTACATACAATTAGTTTAATTGGCAGTAATTGCTCGCCACTTAATACAAACTCATCCCCATCTATTTGGCATTCCGGATGACAGATAGGGGATATAAATAAACCCATGTACTCCATTGACCATGGAGGCAAATTTTATTTTAACTGACTTTTCTGTATAAACATATCGATTTAGAAGAATTTCACTTTTGTCTCATGGGTGCGAAACAGCATTTCCTAATACAGTAGCTGCCCTAACTTATGAAATCTCCTGGAGTTCATAAGAAAAGGTGCGCTATGCGAAAGCAGCCCACACTGCGTCCTAAATAAATAGCAATATAGTCGCAATTTTCAAAAGAACGTAAAATTATAAATTCCGAAGTCCCCTAGCACCCCACACGACTTCGGAAAAGTGTATGGTAAAAATTCGCTAGAAGAAGCAGAAGCCATTCATGCAGCTGACACAAGCACTACCACCAATGTCAACTCACCGACTGACAGTGAGCTTGTTTATGTATTTTGTGACGAATGGTACATCAAAGTAAAAAAAGGTTTGGATGTGCCGAGGAACTAGTACTTTTTTATGGCACACCTTGGTTAGCGTACGAAGTTTGGACAGCCATTACCCTCAATCGCACTCCACTTCAAATTTCGTATTCAAAATGAGGCCTGTCTAGTCACCTGCCCCTTTCATTCACCTGTTTTAGCTACAACGTCTTTGTAGGAGCTTCAGTGCGGGCGACAATGAGAAAATTTAGACGAACCCACCTGTTGGTTTGCCTTTCAGTCGCAGGCTGCCTTAGCGCCCTTATTGTGGAAAAATGTTCACTTTCAATTCATTCTTGGGGGTGTTAACCGCTCGTTCAGGTGGCGAAGGACGCACTAAGGCCTCGTCTGCGAAAGAAAAGACGGTAGGGATGCCTTGTAGGGCCGCCTAAACAGGACACGCGAATAGGAACCGCCCATAATACGCGTGGCCTTACACTAAATACTAAGGAAATTATGTTTAGGTTTGAGGCGAGGATAAGGGTTAGGGTTTTAGGTTAAAGACAGAGTTAGCGTTAGGGTTATGAGTAGGCTAATGGTTAAGGTTATGATGGCGATACTTGTAGAATTTAGGTTTAAGATATGGATAGGGTTAATACTAAGGTGAAAGTTTAGTTTTATATTAGTTAGTGTTATTACCGTAAGGCCACCTATTTTAAGCGGGCGGGGGGTTCCTATTCCCGTGTCCTATTTAGATGGCGATACAAGGCATCCCTATCAAGTATTGACTATAAATATTATTTCCCCAAGTTCAGCGGATTAAAGTTCACATTAACGACAACATTATCCAACGGGTTGAAACACAACAGACTGTCCTCGCGTGAGCATCCACTCCTCCAGTTGTTTATTCTCCTTGCATGATATCGCCTATCCGTGGTATGAACGGTAATTGGCCTCCGTGGCCTATAAGCTTTTGTGCCAATTCTTACACGCACAATATGCTCTTGGTTTATATAATGGCGAATCCGAGTTCGGTGTCTTTTAACTGTTTCACTGTGCAAACTAACAGAACACATATTACCGTGGCATTTTCAGGGTGAATTCGGATGAAGGCTCCGTTCTATTCACTCTTTAATACTCATGTTATTACCCGGTCTGGTACTTATAATTCCTAGGAAGCGTATAATCGCCCAACCGTTGTCCAAACATCAACCCGGGAGAGGGACAAAACACGATTAGCCACGAGAAAATGTATGCACGGAAGATTTATTCTGTGAGACTGACTCATCGTGAGAATGTGGGCATTCCCAAACACTCACGTAGATTTTTATTTGTGTACTATGCAACCAAAGCCTATGGCGGCCTCTTGATAAACTGCAACTCAAGTATGGCCCCGAAACAGATATGTGAATCTTAATAAACGTTATACTTCATAAAATAACTGAAATTTTAACTTTTAACTAGAAACGGAAAGAGTGTTCAGTAGGTTTTCACCCAAAAATTTGGTCTCGGACGTCCTTCAAAGGCCAGTGATTAAACGTCCTTCCCGTGCAAAGTCAGACTCATTCGTAGGCAAATATTAAAAATTTTCAGTCCTTAGCATCCCATGTCGCGTATGTGGCTCGCGAAGACGACGATGCTAGCTATGTAAGCCGCTGTGCCCATTCCCCGCACACGTCCACTGACCGTATCGGACAGGTACTGGGGCCTGAGAATGAAGACAGAGAGTGAGTTTGATGGCTCAGTGCATTTTCCTCACTATAGCCAATTTGACGCGCTCGAAGCTATAATGGTGCACTAAAAGCCGTGGCTTGGAAGATTGCCAACTAACATGCTAACTCGGAATGCACAAGCAGCCCAGTGTGTGTCGATATGGATGACCGACTAGTGGGCTCAGTCCGGATGCAATGACTCCTTAATGTGGCCTCCACAGCGATCCCACTTCGTGGGATCCAAGCCAGATGTGGCGTCACAGCTAGGTGCAGCTGTGTTCGCGCCAGAAACCTGCGATCTCTCCCGCCCCCGGTCTTCCTGACTTGGTCGTGACATCGTGCCCAGGTGGAGAGGGAGAGGGTTTGGTAGATGCAGCGCAAGTTTATAACCACTTTAATCTGCTTCCCGCACAAGTGACCGTCCCTGTGCCATCTAGCTGTTGCGAACACGGTCTATTGAACTGTTAAATTATTGTTATGAGCAGTCTTTTGGATCCGATTTGGTTACTGCAGACATCACCTTTGATCCTCAGTTCGTACAGATAAGACACTTTGATATCGAGTTTCCACATCGCAAGACGGGAAGACGAAGATGAGCGTACGTAAACTTTCTTTGCTGCATGCGTGCGGGCTGATTGTAAAAAGAGCAGCCAGGAGTCTGGGAAAGTACACGCGTCTACTTGGAAGAGAAGGCGTTAAGGTCACACAAATTGATTAATCCTTGACCAGCTCTGACTGTCATGGGACACAGGATGCACCTGTTGACAAACACACAGGCCGACAAGATCAGCGTGGCCTTACAGCGGCGGCTTGCTTGACCATCTTCCACAGCCCTATGCCTAAAAGGCAAGCAGAATAATCGTCAGTGAAAGGTGTTTGCTCTCGATCCAGTGGACGAGCGATGATGGCTGGGGAAAGGCAAGGTAGGGGAGGCAGGCAGTGGAGCAGGGAGCAAGTGGCGATGGCTACGCATCCGAAGGAGCATAAAAACGGAATGCTTGGAAAGGTCTAGGTTTCCATAGTATTGTCTAGTTTTCTGATGTATGCGGAACACTCTCCTGTCCCACTGGAAAACTTTGGAAGATTCGTTGTATAGCGCACCAAGCGACTGGTATACTCAGTCACGCTGGAGAAAGATATCGGTACAGGTCACCAAGTCCTTTTTGAACGAGAGATCCAGAGGTTGGATGTTGAATTTGGACTTTAAATGAGTCAGCAGGAAGTAGGGAAGGATGTGGCATTCTGGTAAATGCATCTCGTCAGATACCCGGATGGTAGTTCTGAGATCGAATACAGTGGCATTGCATTTGCGCAGCTCGGGTTTCCATCGAAGCTTGCCACCACGGGCACAACAAGATCGTTTCTTATCATGGCGGTTTTAAACACTTTCATTTCATCTGTTTAAGTTAATGTCATTCATTTCCAAAATGTTAAACTGAACATTTACAAACATTTACGTGATGACTGCTTAAACCATATGTAGTAGTGCGGAATTTCACAAATCATATCACACTTCACAAGGTGGTAGTCAGGGGTTCGGCGTGCATTCACATGTTAACATATATCCCTACAGGTCGCCATAAAGGGCTACTACGAAATCCTACTTGATACATTCTAAAATCCATTGAGACTTTTTCCAAAAATTCCATTATTTTTTGTATTAGGACAAAACTGTGGGTAATAGAGGCATTTTCACTGTGGGTCACAAACAGTTCTTCAAACGGACATTTTCTTTTACGCAGAACCCCACGAAAGGTAATAACTCGCATTTCAAGACTATGAATTCTTTTGTTCAGTCTGAAATCCTTCCATCCAAGGTATCGTGGTCTTCATAAATGTTTTCGTCTACCATCAGTCATTCCATATCTCTTACTTTTCCATGCGTAACGTGACTGAAATGTAGCAAGTAAGAACATATATATCATCCTGACGGCTTTACGAACCTTTCGCAGGGTTTACTGGTCTTTCTCATTTTTTTGTCTGCAGGAATCTGCAGTCACAGAAAATTTTGAGCATCCTAAACTATGACTGTGCTCTCTTTGTTGATTTATAATTTCCTCAGAAATTAATCACTAACTCGGAGCAAATAAGGCTATTTGAGGATTTATAGGCAGAGACTGAATGTTGATATGAATATTTGAGCCGGGTGCTGCTCATAAGACTGCCAACAGCCTGCCAGTGGTATATACAGTGGTTAGCTATTACATCACACTAACAGCAGACGTACAAGCTAAAGCCGAGACAAGTTTTTCACTGATATGCTGCAGTTTCCTGTTGGCAGTTTAATGAATATTACGCGGTTATCACACTGTGGCTGTCAGAAGTTGGCCCAAATATTCATATCAACTTTCAATCTACGCCTATAAAGCCTCAAATAGCCTACATTACTGCAAATTAACGATTTACTGCTGAGGAAATTATAAATCAAAAAGTTAAAAACCAGAGAAACATAAGGCCTATGGAAAACGCCGGGGTCCCACTGACGAGTTGAATCACTGGCAACTGTGTCAAACGGTAGCAGAATATCGGCGAAACACGCATGTCTGGCCTTTTAGCTAGGACAGCATGGATAATCTCTGGTGTGACCGGTGACCTGCTGAACGACTGACTACCGGGAATTCTGTCCAGGAACCAAGTACGCGTGAGTTCAAATTTAAATACTTTTTGAAAATTTTTGTAGTCATTGCAACTGGAGACCATTTAGAGGATGGTAAGTTTTCCCCAACCCTTTCTTGTAAAGTCAAAGTGCTTCGAAATGTACAAGGGGTCGGTTCACCACGGTCTTGTTTGTTTCACACCTAAAAGATTTTCAGGCAATCTTGCTAATGCGTCACTCAAAAAAAACTACTTAAACAGCTCTTTCCGGTGAAATTTTGTCTTAATTTACTATAACACTGTGGTAAAAAGCCTTGGAACATAGGCTAGCATCCAGCGATCAACTTTACAGGACCTATCTTGACTGAGTAGAAGACAAACACCTTGGGGGATTTTGAACCCCCCAGTTCCATGGGTAATCGGCCATCTGATTTCTTCAGACTGACTATTACGTTCAAGCTAACCTCCGAATTTCACGGCCGCTGTGTTAAACATATGGAATACATTACTAGAATAGTTTCTTAACTCAACGTAGGTGGGCATGGTATCCGAGACAAGAGCCTATAAGACGTGTCTTTCTGTAGGCATATATGTA